>JADFUC010001655.1:0-58066 GCA_019722365.1 Lithospermum erythrorhizon | reverse complement strand
ATCAATTTCGTTCGGTGCATGTGCTCGATACCACAGTAATCCTTTTATTCATAAGTTTATCCGCACCCAATTGCATTGCTAGTTTAAGTTTATTTATTTTAGTCAATCGACCAAAAATCACATATTTCTCACCAACAACTACAATTAATTTAAGTAAACAAGTTCCTCGGAGTGGATTAGAGCCCTTACTTGAGCCTTGTACTACTACCACGACTTCGTGCTCTTGCGAGAATATAATTTGTTCCACCAAATTTACGAAGCGTTAATAGAGGAACTAGAATTATTTAAATTTTTAGTAGTTGTTTTTAGTTTTAAGTTATTTTATATTTATTGTTTGGATTCCCATTTTGATACACATTGTTCAGTTGTGATTTTAAAGGTGCATGCTTAATTCGGCGTTCATTGGGTGCGATTTGTCGCGTTGAGCGACGGTATCGACAACTTGGAAAGAATAGGTGTCAAGTTCTAGTTCTCTGATAATAAGCGATTTCAAACGCGGGGAAGACAAATAGAAAAGGCGAGTCGCTACAGGGGTGGTGGATAAATCGCCCGGCATGGTGCATATGATGGAACTAAAAATTTTGAGTTGAGTTTCACTTCCATAACTTGCCAACTTTTCATGGGATTGCAACTGAAGACCCACTGACATTCTTGAATGAGTTTGGGATAATGGTAGGTAGTCTTCCCAATAATGGAGTAACACATGAGTCTCTGAAACTGAAGATGCTTCCATATACCTTGAAAGATGCAGCCCATAGGTGGTTTTTGTCTATACCTCCTCAGTCTATTCATACATGGAGGGAGATGCATGAGAAGTTTGTGGCAAAAGGATTCTGCCTACATACAGCGAAGAGTGCATCCTTGAGAAGAAGATTTAGAATTTCGAAGATGATGATGAGTCTTTCCGTGAAGGCATGGGATCGTTTTGGGCGTTGATTGATGTCCCGTCATATGTTACCACGTGAACTACAACACTCATATTTCTATGATGGTCTGACTCCTGCACATCAAACGATGGTTGAAAATGCAGCCGGAGGTGCACTCGGTGGCAAGACAGTGGAAGAGATTCAAGAAATTTTTTGAAGAGATTCAGAAATTTTTGAATCGTTAGCTAATAATTCTTGCGAGCGGTACATGGAATAAATTCTAATTTCAAAAATTGATGTGGATAGGCAGTTGGAATCGATGCAGAGGCAAATTAGCCGATTATCTATGAGTTTGCAGGATATTATGCGAGTACTTGATATGTTACCATGAGGTTATTACGGATGTCGAGAACAAGCAAATGCTTTATGAGCAGGTACAACTCAAGAATGAAATGATACCTATTCAAAACTTTTGTCCGGGATGGAGGAATCATCCAATTTCGTGGAAGAATAATGAAGGGCATCGAAACAGAGTGAATATTCGTACCAATAATGCACTGGTGAGAAATTTGGTGGAGAGTCGATTCGATCAAATCTTACAAATGCTTAGAATCGAGGAAGCCTGAAAATCAGAACACTAGTGCATCGTCGGAAGTTAGAATTCGAGATAGTCCGATTGGCTCGGGCTCAAGCACGAGAACCGGGAAGGTTTCCAAGTCAACCTGAACAGGCAAAATCTATCATGTCATTTATGGTTGAAGAATCCGAGGAGGGTGAGAAATCTAGGAGTCTTCAAGTCAACATGAGCAAGCAAATGCCATCATGACTATGAGGAGTGGAAAACTTCTTGATATTGGAGCTCATGGAGACAAGAAAGTTGAGAAAGATGAGAAGAGACAAGAGAATCAGATGAAGGTTAGCTCAAATGAGGAAGATCGAGGGGGTGGTTAAGCCATGTAATTCCACATTGCCGTTCCCAAAGGCTCCTCCGTAGTAAAATGGATAAGTGCTTAGAACTTCCATGATATGTTGTCTAAAGTCCATGTTAATTTACCTTTTTAAGCGTTCTAAAAATATCCGCCGCATGCCACGTTCATTAAAGAACTAATTGGTAAGGGGCATAAATATGAGCCCTAATGAAAGAATTAGGATGTCGAGGAGATGGTGAATCACGTGAGTACGGCGAGTTGAGCACAGAGTTCGAGGACCCCGGGTAGTTTCGTATAGATATGAATTTAGGGGATTTAAAAGGTGTAAAGCTATGCGGTTAGGTGCTAGTATCGATCTTATACTTTACTACGTATACAAAAATTGGGATTAGGAGACCTTAAACTAACCGGCGTGACTTCTGATTAGGCGATAATTAATAAGTATCCCCGAAGGTATATTAGAGAAACGTCTGATCTGAAATTGATAAACTTATTGTCCTTGTTGATTTTATTTTGCTTGAGGCCAGGAAAAGTTGCGAGGTTAGTAAGTATGAGACTCTAATTTTAATGGGAGACCTTTTATGGCATCTGGCAATATTATTATTGATATGCGTAATGGGAAGATTCCCTTGAGCATGCTAGATCAAGCAGGTTGTTTATATCACGTGTTAATGATTGTTTTTTAGTTGATGAGCTGAGCACAGATACTTTTGAAGCTGATGTTGCTTGTGATAAAAATGCATTGAAGCTCATACCTACTTCCGTTAGTTGTTGTATTAACTCTGGACAAAAGATAGAAGGCGCAAGAAATTTGAGCTTAAGGAAGTTGTCGAAGAATGATATCGATCTTGAAGAAGAGAAAAAACTTACTACCTCGTCCTTTTAAAGAAGCGGCGCTCCAAGGAGTTCGGCTGAGTGAGCGTTAGTTCAAAGAAGTTTAAATGCCAAGCTAACGTATGATGAACTCATGATAGAGGAGGAGGCGAAATGTCGTAATTAATCATTGGAAGTTTGCAGCTTTAGATTGTGCACTGATTGAGGTAACCCGTCTTGCTTTCGGACATTAAATCACAGTGACTTGGTGGGAATGACCCATCGTGAGTATTAGTGTAATTTCATTTCATTATTGTTTTTATTAGTTTAGAATTGTGCCCAAATTTAGCCTCCTTAGAGTGATTTGGAGCCCTAATTCAATTTTGCCCAAAATTTAGCCCCACGAGGGGGTTGGGAGCTAATTCAGTGCCTTGAAATTTAGCCCAGGGGTAATTTGGGAGCAGTTCTTAATTTCTAATAATAGTTAAAAATAAAAATAAAAGAAAAGAACCTAAACCGTCGGACCTCTTGCTTCCCCACACTAACTCACTTTTTCTTTTCTCCTTTCACATAGAGTTCCGCCTCTACATCCGGCTGCCTCTTATGTCGGAGTCGGCCCTCGCGCGACCCTGCAGCGTGATCCCTCTGGCGCGACTCACTTGCCGCCGTCATGAGCCGCTCGCAGTGCAGCGCGGTTCCGGCATACTGGACCGCCTGCTCGTGACGGCTGTGCTTTGAACGCGTTCTGACCACCATTTCGGCCGCTACCGCCCGTCTTTCTCTATTTTGAGTTTATGTTTAATTTTTAGTTTTATTTTATTTTTTCATTTCTTTGTTTTAATAATTTCCGAATTTTTTTTTATATTGTAGTATTTTAATTTCTGTTTTGTATTTTTTCTTTTTTTGAATTGTTTAATCTGTTTTTCTTTTTTGTAGTCATGTTTATCGTGCAGATCTGAATTTCATAAATGTGAGCAACAATGGTAGTTGTCTTCTTCGACTCACTGCCTTGTTTGACCACATGGGAGTTGAGCAGTACATATTTTGTTATTTTTGTCATTTTTGTGTTTTGGTATTTAAATATTGTTTTTATGTTGGATATTGGTGTTGGGTGTGATTGTATGGGGTGGTTGAATTTTTGTGGGTGTTGTGTGTCACATTGGGGACAATGTTGGGTTTACGTGTGGGGATTATTTGAAATTTGTTTTATTGTCACGAGTTTGTGTTTTAATTGGTGAATCGTGAAACGTGCCTGCAGCCCATTTGTTTCTTTGTGTATCCTTTCGTTGATAGTCTAATGTATGATGTATGAGGGACATTAGTAGATTGGATAAGGTTATAGATTTTTGATTAGTATATATTTCAGTCGCCTTGCTTGCATGATCGACTAATGTTGTTAGAGGATTTCAGTTTACAGATAGTGGATGACCTATATACACTGTGAGTTTTTGTGCCTTCAGTTATTTAAATTTTCTTTGATGTGTGATGCTCGTACTTGATACAATTCTTCAGAACTTGTTTTGAACCCTTATTTGATTTTGAATGTGTGCATGCATAAGAATGATGGAGGCAATTTAGGAAATTACCCCGTTAACCACGTAAAAACTGACCTTGTGTTAATCCACTTAGTAAGCCCGTTGGCGTTATGTTGGACCTCTTTGTTGTTTTAAACCACATTGAGCGAGCTAAAGCGCTGATTTTATGAATTATCAACTTTTGAACCTACTTGAGGATTGTGATATCTTTTAGATTCACCATGTGCATTATCGAATAAGTGTTCTTGTATTGGTGCATGCAAGAGTTAAGTGTGGGAGGTTATATCAATGAGAAATGTTCTTTAGACGCTTAATAAAAAAGCAAAAGAAAGAAAAAAAGATTGAAAAACAAAATGCTAGTTTTTCACTTTGTGTTGTTTCGGAGTTCGAGGTTATAGTAACGAGAAAAAGAAAAGAAAAAGTGTTGTATGTCGGGTTTTGAGAAGAAAGTAAGCCAAAATGTGTGAAGAGGCTACATGTTGTGTGAGTGGATTGGCGAAATTATGTCTTGCAACGGTGAATTTATTTAGATTTCAAATTCCTGTGTTTAGTCCAGAGCCAAATATTTCCTACCTTAACACCTAAGCCCGTTCTGACCACAGCGAAAGACCTCGACTTTGTGTTGCATGCATGATGGATTGAATTGTTGGGTGTATAACCAAGCCTATGGTAGAATGTGCATCTTGACGGTGAGGTAAACAGCCTATAAATACAATTGTTGAGTGGTGTGAGTAATTGAGATATCATACGTGAATTGTTTGAATCGATTGATTAGGAAGATTGTGTGTTAGTCAAGTTTGTGGTGTGCTTAATTTAAAGTCTTGATCCGAGTCTCGTTGAACTTGTTCCCTAATATGTGTTATGCATGAATCTGTTGATTTGGGATATACTTGCAACAAAATGTGCTGAATGTTTTACTTGAGGACAAGTAATGAGTCAAGTGTGGGGGAATTTGATTAGCGAATATTTGTCATAGTTTTTAGGATGCTTTTGGGTACTTTATTACTCATAATTTAGTTGTTTTGGTTGTTTAATTGACAAATATTATATATTATGAAGTTAGGTATTTTTTATTATAATTTTGAAATATGTGCTAATTTAGGCCAGAAAATGGCTAAAGAGAAGTGCCGAGGCAGTCATGTAATTTTCCGGAAGAGTGGACAAAAGAATGCGTCGAAAAAGGAAAAGAGTGGCCCGATTATACAAAAACTGTCGAGAGAATAAAAGGCCGGAATTAGCACTCTTCTTATATAAAGTCAGCGAGCGGTGAATAAATATTCCAGTTTTTCGGCGACAATTGACACGCAAGGCGGCAGTGGCAGTTTACTAGTATACTGCGTTTTCTATCGTTTAGTTGAAGACAATTGATAGTATTTCTACTCTTTATTCGTACTACGGATTAATTTGTGCTTTCAATAATATTATTTATGAATTATTTAGGTATGAGTAGTAGCTAAATTTATTATTCTTGGGGTTTTTGATGTAGCGGCCCGGCCGGTGTATTTTTCTATCGGTTTTGGAGTTATTATAATTGCACTAGTATTAATCATTGAACTTGGAGTTAAACTTGTTTAGAATATGGCCAATTCTTTTATATGAGAATCACACGAGTATTGTAACCCTCGACCAAAAGGAAGAGCGTAATAGATCAACGATTAGTTAATTAATTATGGGTTGTTATACGGAAGTGTGCAATACGTTGATTGGTTAGATTTCCTTTAACGTTTCGGGGTTTTAGCTAATTGTTTCACTAGTGACATAGGAGATTAGTGGCGAGAACATCAGGTGAACCCCTGACCGAGCGGTATACCGAACTAACGAGAGAAGTGGACCTAGTGTAGATAAATCTATTATTTGGATAGAGAATACTACTGTTAGGTGAAGTCGATACCCCTGGTAATCCTTTTATTCATAAGTTTATCCCTTTTAATTGCATTACTAGTTTAAGTTTATTTATTTTAGTCAATCAACCCAAATCACATATTTCTCTCAACAACTACAATTAATTTAAGTAAACAAGTTCCTCAGTGGATTCGACCCTTACTTGAGCACTGTACTACTACACGACTCGTGCTCTTGCGAATATAACTTGTTCCTGACGCTTTTGTTGGATTTAATTACTGGACCCCCCTAATGGGGCCACCAATTTTATATATATCAATTGCCCCCTTTAGTGCTAGAATATTTTAACCGCCATTTTTTAAAATGGTAATGGAATATTCAGTATTAAATAAGCTTATTAAACACACTATCCCATCATTTTGGCCACCCAATGAACAGGGACAGCCGACCAACACATTAAATCTCCTATAAAAGGTAAGATTTCCTCTTTTGGTATTCTTTTATCTTCCCCCAACTCTTTCCTGACCCTCTTCTTTTCGTTTTCCAAACGAATACTCCCTGTATTTCCCCATTTACTCTCTTTCCCTGAGAAGGCAGCGCAAACTCCATGGCCGGTGAAACAAATCTTGAAGGTCATTCGAGGGCTCCAAAAGGCCTTCAACTGATTGAGCCGAGCCGCAATGAGTACGAATGCGTTAGACTTGTGGCCTCCCGTGGAGCCGTTATTTGATGGTGTGGTACCCTTTTCACGCACCTCTACCCCTCTCATACGTTTTTTTGTCTAAACAAATCCTTATTTTTATCGATTCTGACAATGAGGTTGATGTGCGAGGATTAAATCACGAAAACCTAATGGGTGAAACAAAAAAGTTGAAGACGGAGAGGCATTTGCCTCTTCAGTCCTTTCAGATCCTGATGTTGACATCAATGAAGCTTCGAAAACAAACAAGAAGAGAAAAGGCGGGGCTGTCAAGGGTGTAAAGAAAGCGCCAAAGAAATCGAAGGCCTTGTCCACGACCGAGGGGGGCGAGGAAGACGAAGAGACACCTTAGAATGACTTGGTGGTTAAGGGATCCTAAACTTTGGAAGGGTTTCGACGGAAGACAGTGGGGAGCGTCATCCTCAAAGGCCACCTTCACTCCTATTACTCTATTCATAAGAATGTTCTGATGAGAACTCCACGCGCGAAGAAACCAGCGACGCTTCCCAGGAAGGAGGCTATAGTTTTCTTGGAATTTTTCAACTCTGACGCTTCAACTCCAATGAGCCTCTTTGTTATCAACCGTACTCTACGCCATCGATTAGGTACTTACACAGTCAGCCCAGGTCCCTTCATGAGGCGGCCTCGCTGGCTTTTGAGGTAGGATGTTTATCCGTGGGGGTGTCTCCCAACCTCAATCTCTTCAGCCGAATATTCAACGTTATCTATTTGGGGGTTTATTCGTAGTTCAGCTCGGTCGGGAGAAGAACATGTTGTACACTGAAAAGCCGGGCAAGGCCAATCCTAGCCGGTGGCATAGGTATTGGTTCTTGGTCCAAGAGGCCTTTTCTAATGAGGTTCCCTGCCAATTCTCTGTGGACTATACAGCTCTGAACCCGGAGGACTCCGAGGAGACCACGGCCCCGGTCAACAACCTCGGGTAAGAGTTTATCGTACTCTTCCCGCAGGGAACCTTCGCCACCCGGCATTGGTCATAAAGTCAGGTCTTTACAAGGGAGTTGACAACTTCCCCGACCTATGTTTAAGCCTTTTAACTGGTTTGATTCATTGTCATGATTCCCCTCATCCTTATATCAGTATTTTGAAGATAAACTCCTGCTTTTCAAGAATGAGATGGCCCTTTTTCCTAGCAAAGTGGATTATCTGGCCATCGTTTCGGGAAAATCCTTAATCAATAAAGTTCTTGGACAAAAGGAGCCATCATTATCCCAAGGGATTGAGAGATGGTAAGTCGACTTCCCTACTTTCTCGCAAGAGGAAGACGAAGGTTCCTCGTGGGCGGTCGAATGTCTTCACGGACTTAAGCGTAGGAAGATGAAGTAGGGCTTAGATCCTCGGTGTCTAGGGATGTGAGCTCCTGCATAAAAATCCCTCATTATCTTGTGACCTTTATCGCAGGCGAAGAGCCCATTTCTAGTCGGGGAGCCACAGCATCTACTCCTCCCGAAGTATGAACTTTTTATGCCAATTAGTTCGAGAGTAGAGATTCAAAGGAACCATCCTTAACTCTTCCGGATGCGCTACGTTCTTAATTCGGGGACCGGGTAGCGATATTTCGGTCTGTCGCGTTATCCTTGGCTGCCGATGTGCTTAGAGCCAGGAGTCCTCGGTGCCTTGGGGGAGTTCGTTACCACATTCGCGCCGCTGAACAATTTGCTCATTACCAATTAAGGGTACGTGCTTGCCTTTCCTTCTTCCTCTTCTCATGTTTCACGGTTTTATATTAATATCATACGTACGCGGTGACCGAGGCGTCTCGCCACATTGTTGAAGTGGAAGGGCCAGAGGCCTGAGGAGGCCCGAGTTTTTTGATTGTCGAGGAAATCTTCTTTTGGGGACTCCTTGAGATTGATGAGGGAAGATGAGACTCAACCTCGTGAAAGGACAAGGTCGAGAAATATCGGGGATCTCCTTCGGTGCCAAGGAATTTGGTTTCTCCACCATCTTGCCTTTGAAGAGGATAGAAGAGCTGAATTGGAGGAGTGCCGCCATGATATTATTGGCCACTCTTCTTCATTGGAGACCCATAAAGCTAACTTGGGGAGTGCTAAGATTTCCTTAGAGAGGCAGCGTCCTTGAAAAGTAACTGGCCTCGCGCTCTCCCGAAGTTGAGAAGTCGTGCCCGTTGACATCGAGGACTTGAGGAGAGCGACGAGTATCTTGACTTCTTTGCTAAAGACAACAGCTGCGACCACGATCCGAGATTAACTTTGTCAGATTTTCTCAGGAATTCCTAGGCATAGCTTCTCACTTTAAGAAGTATGTTACTGGTTTGGGGGAAGATTTCGTGATAGATCTCTTCGATAACCTTCCAGATGATGAGGGGGATGGCGAAGAGGTCGAGGGCCATGAGGACGATGATGCTGGCGGTGACCACTCCGATGAGGATGATGATAGATCAGACTAGGGGTTCTTTCTTTGTCTTATCTTTTGTTTTTTGGAAATAGCTTTTGTAAGGATATTCGGGCATGTCTCGTAGTGCATCTGCCATTACTTGTAACTTTTTGTTTAGTAATGGAAGTGCACTCGTTTTGACATTTTCTAAAAAAAATTACACTTAACTTTCAATCCCAATCTTTACTTCTATTATCTCATTATCTTTATTATCTACTCTTATTTTCGTATGAGTTTTATGTACCCTGTGCCCCCCTTTTTTGCGATGACGTTACTATCTTTTTAGTAAGTTTTCTTAGAACAACTTCAAAGCTATTTTATTTCCTCGTGGATGTTTAAGCATACGATGCTTTCTGTTGAGGATCTACCTTCAAAATGTGTATTTTGGCTACATTCTCACATATCTGGTCATGCGAAGGGGTACAATTTGAGAGTCGTCCATTATCTCACATTTGAGTTTAGCTTGAAGTGACTTGGTCACTTTTAAGTACTTCCTCGATTGTACGAAGGGAAGTAGTTTAAGAACTACTTGGTTATTCTGGGATGGTTAGGACCCTTCCCAGCTACCTCTTCGCATGGGCGAAGGCGATCGATTTATTCGATCGATCGGTCGAATTATCAGACCGATTTATTTCCTGTAGGGGTGATTTCCCTTTTTCATAATTATTTCTTAGGTCGCCTTGCCTATATGGAGAGTACCTACATTGACCATGAATTGATAATATTTTAAATATTCTTTAAGGCAAGAGTGAGGAGTTTTTACTTCTGGTTTCTAGTCATGGGAGTGTCAGCCATTACAAAGTTCCGAGTTGTGAAGCACAATTCTAAATTTTGAAACTTAAAAGGTCCACTAGGCATGAAAGGTACTCCTTTCAAAATAAACATTACCGTGTGTAATTACGATAGCTTTCCTAAGCTCACACCGACTAAATGAAGTCCAAAGTCCTGTCTGGCCGAAGATATTTCTAGAGGTCCGCTACCCAAGGGTTGAAACGCTGCTCTTCTTGTAGCGGCGGCTCAAAAAGAAACTGAAACAAGGTCCCACATGGTGGGTACTGTTGCGCTCTTCGTTGTAGAACCGGTGATGCTTGTTTTGTGCATTGAGACATGAAGCAGATCTCGGCCGTTAGTGAAGTGAAGGATCTCTTGTCGCTTTCGTCATTTTTTTCCTTCGCTAAAACTGTTAATACGATGTTGGGCGAGGCCGCTCCCCGACTGGTACATTTTTCCTAATCACTCGGCATCGAACTACGGGCATTTGTAGGACACGGAACCTTTGAGATGCCATTTTTGATTGATATTTTCATAATCTTCATACTTCACGAGGGCTTCAAGGCGACTTTTTGATTCCGATTCCCACGTAGCGGGGGATTGGAGGCTTACCGTAATAGGGACGTTTCGGTGATGAAGTGCATTTGGTTGTATTCTGGCATACATCGACGCCCACATGCTCATAATGTCAGATCCACAGTTATTTTGAGTGCCCGATCGTGACCCGTACATGAGCCCACCCGCATCACATGCATACGTGTTCTGTGCAGTTTGATATTTTTGCCACGAGAAAGGAAGGGACCAGGGGCATTTGCCAAAGCTCATGCTTAATAAATCAAAGGCATGCTTGGCTTAGGTTTAGCAGTCTCCCAGGCTTCCCGCTTTGGGGGGTAGTTCCCCAAATACTAGGTATGGGGATATTGGGCTACGCTTGATCTCAGCAGCCGCTTTGGGCCGGCCGTAGAGTTGGGATCATTATCAACTTTCAGACTTTGAGAATGTGGAATTGATGAATGACAACATAAAGACTTCAATTGATAATAATAATAAAATAACATCCATGGAGTGAACCAATATACCACTAAGCTTAGCATCATCCGACATATAATCATACATCAAATCTGAATAATATAACTTGAACATCTATGACATAATTTCAAAATAAATCATAGTAATAGTATGGTCTAACCACGACTCACAGAAAAATACAATATATGTTTTGAGGACCCACGGCAAAATCCAATAGATGAAAGGATGAGAGACCATGGCACGATCTTATTTAGCAAGCTTGCAGCTGACTCTTTTGCAACCTGGCAGTAACTCTGTGGCACTGGCGTAAAACGCAGAAAGGGGTAACTCACCAAAACAGTGAATAAGCTATTTGGGTGGTAACTTGACAGCATCCACGTACACGTATAGCAAAACTTTCGTCATATGGCATAATTTAAAGCTCATAAACAGGGCATAATAATAGCAAAGATTAAAAGCGAAATTAAATGTTTGTATCGTACACAAATTATGAATCAACATAGAAGTTCCCCATGAATACAATAAAACCATAAACACTTGTAGTACCTTTATTAACATAATCTTTAACCTGCGTCATGGCACCCTCTTAAACAACGACATAGCATAAATATGTAACATATACACTTCTACAGGAGCCTATTGTCCAATGCATGCGACACCGAGGTTTTATCTACTTGCAGACACGTCTACGTATCTGCTGGCTCTTGTTTTTGAGGCATGACCGCGTAGCACCTTCTGCCGAGCCCATTCTGAGCTCATCTGACATGGCCAAATCTCACACCACTTTAATGTACTTCATTTAAACCATGCAGCTCATTATTGTCTTTAAACATGTATACATTTAATTCTCAAACTACTCACAGTATAATATTTATTTACTTTCGACAGCCAACACATATATATCGATCTTTGTAGCACCATTATGTAATAGAGATTTTCATAAATTGAGATTATATACTCACACACCAGCAAATCTACTAGTATTTATTGCTAGTTAGTCCGAGCACCGGTTCTTTCGGCTCCTATTCTGAGTATTTTGCATTATTAACATCTCGTCATTTGTAAGCTTTTACTCCTAATATAGTTTTTATTATAACCTTTGAGAGTTCAACACTTGTTTCTGATTGAACATCCTTAACTTACTAAATATCATCCCCAAAGATTATTATTATTTTCGAATTTAACTCCCTTTTAAAGTATCATTTTTCACTTTAAAATTTTTTCCATTTTACTTCTTTAGAAGACCAAATAAATACCTAATAAAAACCGACAACCTCTATATAATTATCCACAACTCAAAAAATATATTATTTAAAATCCCCTAACCATTTGCTTTAAAAACCGTTCGTGCCTCAAAAACCATTTTTTCTCCGTTTTAAATACAATGTTAGTCACTTTAACACCCATAAATCAAAATAAATAGTTCAAGCCTTTCAAAAATTACGAAATTTGAGTATAGCTCACATATAACTTCAAATTACTGGAACATCATTAATTTTTAAATTTTCAACTCCAATTAAATTGTCCTCTTGATTTTAAAAAATATGTTTTAATGGTAAAATCACCAAAAATGATAAAAATTTACAAAACACTTCAAAATTTTTGGGATTTAAGATACTCTAGATACAGTGGGGAATATGAATTTTCAATCTGTTTAATTTACTCAACAATATAGTATTTTATTTCATATTTTATACACTTTCTAACCATTTAACTTACAAAAATTATAATAAATGAAAAATGACTCAAACTGCAAACTTTCTTGCACAAATCAACTCCTAGTGTTATAGATTGTTTATAAACCAAAAATCATAAGATTTGAAACACATTTCCTATTTATTTCATATCTATCTTGAAAAGGTCAACAATAGTCAACAATTACATAGATCAAAATCATCTACTTAAAATGTTATCATCAAGAGACCACAATCCCTTGACATAGATTAAGTAATACTTGGTCAAAGAGAGATTGACTATTTTTCAATTTTAAATCAAAGTCAAACAAAACTTAACAATACACTTAACTTCAAAATAGTTGCATAGAAATCAAGGGAATGATTTATCCACCTTAAAATGATTGAATGCTTGGGGATGAACTTGAAGCTTGTTTTTACTTAAAAAAATAATTTTTTGGGATAGATATAACGACCACAGTCGGCATGACGTGAGAATCATTATAATCGAACTTTTGATCACCACATGCATGATGGGCGGCTTCGATTTAAACTGCTTCGTTCATTCAAAAAATTGATTACAATTAAACTTTCTCCGCGATTTTTTAAAATTTACAATCCATCGTGATATCACAACCAACTTGACCCCGGATATATATACTTCTGACATATCCCCGAAGCGATGTGCGGCAAGGCTACGGCGGAGAATAAATCACGTAATCGAGGAATACAAAATGCGCCATAGTACAAAGTTTGAAAATAAAGTACAATCAAAAAGCAGTTGACGGCCTTGGCAAAATCGGGCCGTAGGGGATCTGCGCACGATGCTCGCTTTAACCACTGAGAACAACTCTCAAAGCGGTCTCTGGCTCAACTAGCACGATGCATCGACTGGCCTGAATGGAGAAGTGCCCGAGAAAGCGAAAAGGGTGTAAGCCACGAGCTTAGTGAAACTTAACGCCGGGGTGAGAGCTTAAACCCCATGCGCCCCGCATACTGACCAATTAACGTAGAGTCAAATACGGCGTATATATATAGATATATAACTTGGGACTACCTAGCGAGGCCATATTTATACTTTGAAAGAAAGTGCAAATACGTCGCAACATGGGAATCTAGGATCTAAATATTGAATACAACTCATTTGAATAAAGAAATGCTTAAACACTTGAAATTGCAGTCCACTGAGAGACCCGACAAAGCATACTCTAATCATCAATCACTTTCATTGACTAGATACCATCCGATTCTAATCCACGTGCACATAAGCTCGACACGTGTCTGGCGCTCTTATGCAGTATAAGGCGATAGCAGCTCTTGCCTGCAGAAGTATAAAGGTACGATAAACAACGCTCTTGCAGTATAAGGCGATAAACAACTCTTTATACGAGGTATAAAGCTAATAAGCTTTCTTATACCGAAGTATAAGGCGATAAACAACTCTTATACCAAAGTATGATTATTAACAACGCTCTTAAAACAGCGCTAACTTCGGCGCTTCCCAGTGCGGTCATATCCTAATACTCAATCACCTCAAAGACACGTATAGCGCTTGGCCATCACCTCGCGACAACCAACTACTCGGCGCTGACAATAGTAATGCAAGCAGATAAAAGCGTCACTCTACCGATCACGGTTCAATCATAAGCGGCGGCGGGAGCCATAGAAATACGAAATGCCCGGCCAAGGCTAAATCCGCAATGCCTACGAGGCGTAATAGAAAACCGTAAGTCGAGAGCTTTATTTACTACTTACCTCATTTTGAAATCTTAATTGCCACATAATAACACGTATATATGTAATATCGTGGCTCATATAAATTCAAAGAATAACATATCGACGTTCTCGCGCAATGCGCATTCGGAATAACACATACAATATTACCACAAAATCATGGCTCGTAACATTCGAAATAACATATTCACGTGAGTTGAAATCTTTCGCCTCTACCCAGCCTCTTAGTCCTCACGAAGCGATCACGGGCGTGCTGCCCACTTCAGCGGTCAAGGCCTAAACGCCCGGAAAGTATACTCGGGAACTGTGTACCAAGAATTACGTTCTAGAATAAACATTACCAATCAATTTGCCAAAATTCATTACAGTTAATGAGCTGAGAGGTCCTAATTAACAACTATGCTCCAAAATATCAATACTTGACTCGACTTGGAATTGCTTTTCAACCTAACTCCCTTTAATCGATTTAAATCTCCAATTTAATATCTACAATGCTTCACAATAAGGCCCAATCTAACTTCCTACATTTCTAAGGTCTCGAGGAAAAATATCACTTGGAAAAGTCAACTAAAACCTAAAAAGTCAACTCGGCCATAACGTCTCGAAACACAAATCATGAATTCATGACATATACATCATAGAACAGCCCATAACAAACTAGATTCATCATAAAATTAAGTTATGGAAAATTGACCACTTAAAAATCAACTAAAACTCTACTTTCTTACCTCAAAATCGTAGGGAAAGATGTTGGGAAGCCTTAACAAACAACTCGAGGATCTTTATATGCATGAAAGTGAAGAAATGGAAGAAAAATTTCTTAGTTTGCTCATCAAAGTCTAGGCCAAGATGCAAGAAATGGAGAAGATATTTTGTGTTTTTTGTGTTGATAAAGGATGAAAGATAATAACTTAACTCTTAGTCATGAAAAATCGCCTGAGGAGTTCGTGCAGAAATCCACGCAGTCGAGTTATAGAAACGACTACTTGTCCCAACCTTTCGAATTATCAGCTATTACTACTAAGTGCCAAATGTAATGAAACCGGAAATAATCACAAAATAATATTATCATGAAATTATTTACTATCACAGTCCGTGACGAAAATTTAAAATTTTTTTTTTTTAATAGCGGTTATTCTGATAGAGGAGGAGGTGGTGACTATGGAGAAAATGGAGGATGAAGCTTTTCTTTATTTTTATATTAAGAAAGATTACTTATTAAACTAACTTGACTATAGTTCGGAACAACCTAACCCCAAATTTAGTTTAAGTAGTGGTTTCTTGATAAAACAATGGAATGGTGTATGGTTTGTGTTATAGTAATTAAATTAAATGTAAAATGATAATATATATATATACTTAGCAATCACCTGAAGCCTAAACTTATTTCGGGATTACCATTCATATTATTTTTAAAACTCGGCTTAAGCACACTACTCAAAATTATTTACTACTACCTTGAGATTGCCCGTCAACCAATATAATATTATTTTAATAATTTCTCCAAAATATTTAATCTCGCACGTGTCGCGGCAAGGCTATTAAAATAATATAATTAAATAATATTGACATACGGAGTTATTTGTAGACTCTGCTACAGCACCTCCACCTTGAGGCGCTCTTGCGGGAGCTGACTCCTCGCCCAACCGCCGCGTTTTTTCTAATATGAAGAATTTGAGTTGCTAGCCGAGATAGAGCCATGAAAACGGCGACCTAGAAAAAAGGAAAAGGATTAGTATAAGCCATGCCTTGATGTACATACACTTGCAAGGAATCGAAGGGAATCAGTAAATACACACCACAACCGAGCCAGGGAGCCTCACTTGACTGCAGGGGCAGAATTCCTAACTCGAAATCCTCCTTGGCCTCTTATCGAGGAGGGGTAGAAGTGCGTCATGGCGCCCTGCTCCCGGGGGGAGGCCGTGGGCGCCGTATTAGCCGGCAGACTCCCGAGGGGAGTGATCCGAAGAGGAAGAGTGATGCTTAACGCGCCCCAATATTCCAAGGTCGACCCGCACATGAAAAATGGGGCGGAGTCTAGAGCATATGATAATCCCGTTAATAAATGGGTTGGTCGAGATCGGCCCAGGGGGTGGGCTCCTCAGGTAAATGGACGGTCGATAGCGGACACAGAATAAATGGATGCGAGCCGCGCGAGGATGGGCTAGGGGCAAAGCCTTGTGTTAAAGGGGCTAACCACCGACTCTGTTGGAGGAAGAAAGATTTAGTGGGTAATGGCACAAGCAGGCTCAATTAAGGGGAAGGCGAATTATGAGGAACAAGTGAGAGACCATAATTATCCAAACACTTAATGCCCTGACTGTATAAATCCGGAAATAATTGAGGCGTAAGGCTCGACTAAACCGTAGTCTAGGAGAACTATAAAAGGTAAACCTTGAGGACAAATCAAGTAAGTTAACTTTGATAATAAAAATATATTTCACGGAAACTATATACTCAACGATCTCTTGCGAGCATTCGTCGGCGTGTTTCTGGTAGGGTAATAGGTCTTTGTTTTGCGAGCACCTCATTTGGATCAAAGGCGTATCGAAGGACAGCAGGAGGACTTATCAAATCCGGTCCCACTACTCGAAGCAGGACGGGTTAATAGAAAACCGAGGCACCATCCGTCTGAAATTGTCGGTAAGTATTGGTTGCCTCTGATTTACTTTCAATGTACAACTTGGGCCGTTGTGAGGTCACTAATGCAGTCTCGGACCGAACTTTTGGCTGACATACCACAAGACTCATGATGGCCATGATTGGTGATGGTAGACCTGCCTATGTGATTGACGTTGAAATGTGATGCGTGCTGCCATTCGGTTCTCAGTGATATAGGTGTTGGAAATCAATGAATATTGGTTTCAATAATTATGCCCGTTGCGATAATTGTTGTAACAAATCATTTACTAGTTTAATTAAATGAGATTACTAAAACTAAGTGTTTAATAATAGTAATTATAATTACTAATTGGGATTTTAAATAATCACAGGGATTATGTAAATTCTTTAGATCTAGAGTAAATGTCGTTATAATAATAATAATAATGGTCAATTATATTATTATCTGACTGCTATTATACAGATGAAGGTCACAAACTATCTGATGATATTTGACTTATATTTCCATGTATGAGAGTACAACTATATTTGGTAAATTGAGAATTGATGGTAATCAAATAAAATTCTCAATGGAGGATAATTTACACTTTGCATTATATTATTAATTGGATGAACTCGAATTAATTAACTTGCTAGTTTAATTAATTAAATAGTTGATCGAGCTTGTTAACGACTCATTATTACTATTTTAGTGCTTGAGTTAGTTTAAATAAAATGAGCACCATGGTTTCATTAATGAAAGCCTACATAAAGAGGAGATGTATTAGATTTTCACAATATGCAAAAAAACCTAATCACCACCACCAATATTTGACCCCTCCGCTGTGAGATAGTAGATTTTTCATCGAGTGTAGAACTTAATAGTTACACTGCGATTTCTCCCGTCGATTCCCTCGTGTTTTAGCAAACTCAAACAAAATATTTAACCCCTCCCATTGTGGATCAACTAGAGGCATTACCTATTGTGGTACTAGAGCAATTGAAATTCAAAGGAGGCTTTGTGAAAGATTTGTTGATGATTTTATTCATTTGCCTTGTAAATGATACCGAGAGCCAGTATATATGCGATATGATTTAGATTTGATATTTATGACAATTAAATTAATTGTGGTATGCTATTTGTTTAAAGTTTTATTCGAAATATGCATGAAAATTCCATCAATAGGATCTTGGCATACTTTGTACGTTTCGTTGTACAAGTATTTAATTCTATCATTGTGATTAGAATTAGCAGTATAAAAGGGTTTATTATCTTTGAATATAGTATTTATGGTACCACTTTACTTTATACGGTCTAATTATTCACCATATGAGTATTTGATATAAATTGTTACAAGTAATACTTGATCGAGTTAGCGTTCATAATGACTTACAAGCTTGAGTTTAAAGAGAACTTCGATATACTTGGTATCGAAAGTTAAGAATGTATGACATACTTAACAAATACATTTAGATAATACCATTTTTCTAGACTTGAGCTCATAAGGAATAACTTGTGAACTTAGGTTCAATAAGACAAGTTTATGATTGAGATTTTGATTCTCAAATCAAATATGATTGTATTAATAATATAATTGGCATGGCCCATTTTCTTAGCAGTCAAATGTAATCGGCATGAGGCCCACATTGAGAGATTTATGATGATATAAATTTGAGGTTAGATGATACCCGATAAGTAATATATCGTATATTATCTCATGTCCAACATACAATCTTTTTGAGCTTGACATTTTATGAAAGGCGAAATATTAGCATGATTTCTTGCAGCAATAAGTGACAACGTACTTACATTTCTTTATGTAATGCACCATACTAAGTTGTAGGATGTTGGTACACAAAGAACTAATCTTGAGATGAACTAGTTTCACTCCTCCCAAACATATGAAAGGGAATACTCATGCCGCTTGAGGCCAGTAGAGAATCTTTGGGCACCATTACTAAGTAACATATTTGTGCAGCTTGTGGGTTAAAATTCTTTGACTATTGATTTGGCTTTATGTTACAAAATTGTAGGCAGATGGAGTAGTAGCATTGAAGGAGAAATAAGTGGTCTGAAAAGTTGAGGAAATGCGTTTTTCGAACTTTGATAATGAAATTGCATAGCATTATAAGTATTTTTCAACATTCTGATTTTGGCACCGGTTGGGTGATAATATAATTTTGAGGTAAATAGGGCATGTTGAGGTTGTGTTGGCCAACTTGAGAAAAGAATTAATGACAAACTAAGCCAGGACCTAACCTTTATTCTAGAAATATCTCCATGACCCCTGTTGTATTCAGGTAGGTAGTAGAATGCAAAGCGCTTCACTCACTCTTGTAAAATTTGAGCCACTTATCTTACACTTAATTTTTTTATTTTTCTTGGTAAGGAAATCTTGTTAGATAAACTTGCATGTCATGTCTCTTTGAGTATGTTTTTGTCTTTAAATCTATTCATTTTAGAGCAACTATTTTTATAAAGTTTGACTCTTTAAATTGACTTTTCAATTTGAACTTTCAAATGATATATAGGCGTAATCATTTGAAATGTGTTGAATGTGTTAAGTTGACTTTTAAGGTTGACTTTTCCAGCCACCTTTAAAGTTTAGCAAAAGTATATCGTTGGGCCTTCATCCATAGTTGTTTTGGGTTAAGTTTTGATGTTTGGTGGTTCGAAGAGATGATGTTAATTGGGTTTGTGGGTTTTATTGATGGGTTTATGCTCGTGACGTCTTTCCACCTTAGAGATTGATAATTGGTAACTAAGTGTTGCTTAAAATTGGATAATTTAACTGCAGGAGTTTTAAATGGTAGTATTAAGTAGGTAATTGTATACCAAATTTTTCTAAATGTTATCATGTTATGTTGATTGTTGGTTGGAAGTAGTTGGGTTGTGTGTTTTTGGTTGGAGTGGGATGGAGCAGGTTGTTTGAGGTGATTTGATGTATGATGGTTTATGCTTTGATTCTTGGTATGAGTGTGTTGTATTTTCACATAGTATCTACAAAATTACAGTGTGTTTTGTTTTCAGGTATTGCTTGTGCTTGATGCGAGGTGTTATAGTATGCCGTTCTGAGTATGTTTATCGGTATTTTCCACTTGCCCGGTATGAGTGTGATGCTCGCCCTTAGTACCAAATTCTAAGTATGTTCTTTTAGGCATGTCGACGGAGGCATAGGTTGTCCTACGAGTTGAGGTTGATTATAGGCGCCTTAGTTGTAGAAATTCAGTTCAGATTTGATTGAGTTGTTTGGTTGTAGAGTAGGCAGCGTTTGTTGGTAGAGTTGTGGAGTTGGATGGTCCTAGTTGTTGGTGATAAGTGATGTTTTATATTGTGGTGATAGAGAGTAGAGTTGTGGACTTGATTGAGTATTGTTGTCTTTGTTTTCTTGAAATGTGATTATCATTATTCAGGATGTGTTCTTTTTGAATTGTGCATGTTTGATTAGGATGGGCCTATAGAATTCATGATCTGAGATATAGAATCTTGATATACAGCATGATGTAAAGGCATGATAATGAACCATTGTTGATATTTTCTTTTATTATGGCCTTGAGTTTTATAATTGTTTTCCATGTCTATGGTATAGAACTTCAAACATTCTTATATTACACTAAGCGTGAGGTGTGAGTTAATTTCAAGCTCATGAGATAAATAATTACACTAAAGCATGGCTTAAGCTTATTACTTCATGGTGTTTATTTGTGCCGAGGTTGGTGGTGCTTGACGTATTTGAATCTATTAGAGTGATAGTATAGAGCTAGGTGGCGGCTGGTGTGATAGATCCTACATGATGCCGTTGTTTTTATTGTAGTTAAAGTTCTCTATTTTTTCATTACATCGATTTGGTTGAGTTGTATATTCAAACATTTATGCTTTTGGTAGGTGTTGAATCTTTGGTTATTTTTAAATGGTTGGAAATACCACGATGAGTCATTTTCTTAGAAACTATTCTTTTTCAAATGTATGTTGTTTTAGTACGGTTATTTAATAACCGTTAGTCTTCTACATTTGAGTCATCCATCACGATTGGTGAGCTACAGTGTTCGGAGATTTGGATGATTAACCTCGGCACAAAATAGATTATAGATCACTGTGGAATATTTCATCGAATGAAGTTTGATTAAATCGACATTGCTCTGAGTTACCTTGACATGAATAACTCGAACCGTTAGAGCTACATTCATGTGTTTTACATTCTACAAGCATGTCTTGTTAAATGAATGTAATTCAACCTCTGTAGCTGAAATCAATGACGAATAGTACCCAAGGATACTCGTAATATTGTGACCTTGAACTTGAGACTTGGATGTCATATTAATAACATGGTAGTCAATTGTCGCTAAAATTATTGGGAGGATTACAAATCTTTGTTGTTGAATGTATTTATGCTTGGCAAATACATGTCAACTTAAGATAACGATTACAAATCAATTAACAATAACATGGAGGTGTATCATCATTATCAATTAATGGTATAAAATTATCGGGAATGAGATTCAACAAGATGACTCTTGATGATATGATGTGGTGACTTATATATATATAAGAATGTATGATGAACCCGATTCAAGTATAAAGAAATAACTTTATTTACATTTAAAATTCCGTACTCACCTTTATATGAATTATTCATAAGTATAAATGAATCAAAAACCTATGAAAAATTAATTTCAAGAAATCATTTGATATGAAATACAAAAGATCATGAACAAGTATAGAGTAATGTTGAGATTTCATTTCATAAGTTTTGTTCTAGTTGATTATAAGGCGTTAGAGGGAATGGATGTTCCTAAATGGTATTCCGTGAACTGAATACTTGACATACACCCTTCTATTGTATGGTAAAAATGTTCATGAGTAATGATCCTTCAAAGGATAGCTGCCAGCATTTCTATGAGGCACTCGCGTCTTAAAGAAAATCAAAATAAATGCAAAACTAGTATACTAACTGATATTCAAGTTGTGAACTTAGATGTCGAGTATAAAAGGAGTAAGAGTCTTCTTTGGAGAAAGAAGATGAACTAAGTTCAAAAAGATGGGTGAGCTTAGGCACAAATCATTGTATGTATGTGATATAGAAGTTACTAAGAAAATGACCTTACCATATTTGGGTGCCGGTAGTAATGTGCACGACCGCTTGAATTAAATGCGCCCCGAGGAGTTAGAATCATCCAAATCTTGGACTTGCGAGTCACGATCGATGGATGACTCAATTTTTAAAAACTGTCTTGAAACAACTCGACAAAACAATATATAAGCATCAAAAATACTTGTTAAGAAAAAGAATCCATGGTAAGTATTCAACCACATAATAGTAACAGCTAGCACGTAACTCAGTACGATATGCAACCTACAATAACAAGTCCCAGGCAAACAACTATATAGACAACAACTACAAATCCAACAAAATAAAGAGACTGTGAGGATCAAGCGCACACCGCGTACAGCTCTAAGGCCTGGCCTTGAACAATCCCGGGAGACGGAACCGCGCCCACTGTCGATCTATTAATAAAATTTGCAGCCCTTAAGCGAATAGGGTGTAAGCTGAGAAGCTTAGTGAATATATATCTCGATAATGAAATTAACCTCCAATCAACGCAATAGTGTACCAGTAGATGACTATTAAATGCGATAGATAAATAATACATAATATTATTTCAACTTAAGATCTTATTATAAAGTCATTATCAATTTCATTATCTTTCCATTATGTGTTCATAAATTTGTGTCATTAGAGAGCTTGTTCTAAGATGATGGCAATCAACTTAATAACATACGTATAATTCCAGAAATTGCAATAGCAACAATCCAATAGAGCACTTACTCTCTCAAATGACAACGGCGACATCGCTGACTCCCTTGACTAACGACTCGGCTGACACAATCAACTCAACAATAGTATCGGCTCAAAGCTGACCCAACTGACCAACAATACCTTCGGCAACTCTGCGCCAACTCGGCAACTCGGCAACCCACAACGATATAAGTCGGTTCTACAACTAATGCGCGCCATAATCAAACTCGACTGCGAGGGAGAAACTTATGCCGTTGACATAAGCTATAACCCGAATCTAGCAGTGCAGAGAAGCAAATCACGAATCGTAACAAAGAAATGCGAGAAGCAATATACCGAGAAATACAACTCGACAAACAACATCAACTCGCCCTCTGGCTTCTTTACATTAGGACTCGGCAGCACCAGCTTTTATGCGACTACGTGAGACCACGAGGCGCAGCAGCTTCCGGCGCGTATTCAACATATAATTCAACCGCAATCACATATACACGCTACACATATCCTTAATCAATTAGTTAATCAACACCCGTGAGATAGATACTACTTCTCGATTGCGTATATAAAACTCCAGCCTTAATCCGCAACTGGCGGACCTTTCCCGATCAAAAGCGCCCTAAAAGCAGAGACATTGAGGGATTATAATTTTCTTATAATCACACTTTAGCTAGTAATATCACATTCTCTTATATATTTAATCTCATATTTATACTCCCAAAATAACCCAGGAAAATCGGTATAACTATTCGACTTAAGTCCATAAACTTTCCATTTTAATGAAATTCGAGGTTCCATTCATTAAATTATGCTTGTTGAATATGAACAACTAATCATTCTGGCCATCTTTTAATCTCGAGCCAAATTTAACTACCGAGCTTACAAAGTTAAACTTTATCCAGGAACTTAATCACCTGAAAATCTGACCTACACCTCAGAAAGCTTGAAGCCACAATAAAAGTCGAGAGTACACTTCTACCATAATAAAATCATTTTAGAAAAGAAAGTCATCAAAGTCAGCTATAATCCTCAACAAATTTCCAGCAGCCCCATAAATCGATTATTATCATAACATAGATAATCCTAGCTTAGATGGCGATTCTATATCATTATAAATGTCAGAAACTCAAGGTCAACTCAATTTCCCAAAAGTCAGCATCACCGAAACTCAAGAAATACTCAAAAGATTCGAACTTTCTTACCTTAAAGCGTGAAGAGGGGATGACTCGGAAAGCTACTCGAAATTTTAGGGACTGACTTGCTTGCAAGATGAGAGAATGGAAGAAAATTTTTTCAAGGGGAAAATTTGAAGGAGGGATTTAGGCCAAAGCTAGGGAAAAAAAGAAAGAAAGAGATGATGATATTTCCAAGCGGATAAGTATGGGGAAATAATAGTCACGTAGAATTAGTGCAGGAATATCTCGAAGAGTTGTGCGCTTTCTAGATTCGGTTTTGGTTTTTGTTTCTCGTCTGGTTTAACAACACAACTCAAACATAAACTTAACCCCAGCTTCCAAAATAATAGTACAGAAATAATGCTGCATCTGAGCGGGTTATTACGGTATGGTGCATGCTTAGTTTATCTTAGAAAGGAGATATGTATGCATTTGATATCTGATATGGATTAAGCTCGATATAATAGTTATATAAAGATAAATTTTATGGGTTAAAGTGAATAAGCTGAAGTGGAGCAAATTCTGCAATTTGAACCTAACGTATCTAATAAAGATCTTCTGGCTTAGATCTTATATATATGGCGTATCACGTTAACCATTACCCTTGACAATTCATCGAGGTAAGCGGATTGTTTTTGAAAGATATTTCAAGTAATGGAAAGAGAATAAAGGTAATATTGAAATTGTTCGGGGGTTGATTCTAGAGAAGAAACGATAATTGATGCTTCTTACTTGATATTTCCGTGCTCGAACTAAATAAACACTTATAGTAGCTGTAAATTGTTACATGAAGTGTACATAACTAATACAACGAATTCCTTTTCGCCCGTAGGGTAATAAGCTTTGAATCTTGATAATTGCTACGATGATAATAAAAAGATTTATGCAGTGAATACTGCATAAGGATAGCAAAGGTGAAGCTAGTATCTGAGATATCACGTCCGTGACTCGAAATTTGAGGAAAGAAAGCATGGGGCAGTCATGTTCTAAATATGATAAAAACCTAATATTGTAACAACGTCTGTATAATACTACGATCATTTTAGCTAAAATTAACACCACTACATCATGGGAATGTTTGTTATATGAATGTAAAAGACTATTCTTGAGAATGATGAAGTTTGGAAATATGATGACACGATCATCTTTATTTACGTATGCTTGATGGACCTAAATGTGTCCTCTGACTTTGAGGTCGATTCTGAACTTAAGATAACATCCACTTTGGTTTTCTCTCTTGAGTGATTAGAATATATAATTTCAATAAATCAAAGTAGAACCTAGATGATGCATAATTCGGTGGGGAGAAAGTTTATTTATTTTTTCTTATAAACTGTTTGAATATCGACTTAACATTCAAATACGGAGTTTACCCATTATGATTGTTCTTTGAATGATAGTCACGATTATTATTAGAATAAAAAAATCGATTCCATTACCAATAAGGAATTTCTCTAGAGGTCATGCAGGATATGTGATCGAGACAAGAGATCCTCTATCGAGCCTAAAGAGCCATGAAGTTGACATGCATTTAGTCAGTGTTCCTTTGGTTTGAATCTAACTTTAAGCGACTTCAGTAGAAGAGATTGTCTAGAAGCGTATATAACATAAAAAAGAATATGATTATCAACTCTAATCAATCACATGGATATGCATGTCGAAGCAGTGTTTGAATGCAATCACGGACTTAACTTCCATGAGAAACTAGGAAGCTAGTATATGCGTGTCCTAAGTATATTCTCATAAGAACTTATGTTGAATAGCGATTCTTGAACATGTGTGTGTGATATTTCACTTTAAAGGGGTAATGTACTTTGACCATGCCAAGCATCTCCGTACTTGAGTATAACGACATCATGTTGAATATCTTTTCAAGTATAGTTGCGAGAAATAGATGTACACTAGGCGAGATTAAATGCGACCGGATAGCGGTTAGATTTCTGGCCTCTTGAAGAATTAAGGATGATTTTGATGCATCTCTAGTATTGTACTGGAATCATATTAATTCTTACAACCAAGAAAATAATTGGTGTAAGAGTTTGGTGACACAAATCTTACCATAGCTTGACTGTTACAAATTAGGTATGAGGAAGCGTTCTTAGGTGTAATCAGTTAACAAGTAATCGGTTACAAGTAATCGTCAAGGGACAAGTGGGAGTGTTAGAAATATGAGATAGAAGATATCATAAATATGTCTGTTGAACAATTAGATTGTAGAACAATTTACTCACATTTAAAAGTATAAGTTCATATATATATTCGATTGTTGGACAATTGACGTATTAGATTAACTCGCATTATTATGATGGCTTCTGAGATTCATGAAAATCTATATATATTAATAAGATGTTGATTAGTATTAATTAGTATATTACTCTCTTGTCAATCGGGCCTAAAGTCACACAACGAGATTAAAACTAATATGGTATAACTTCGGGGTTAAGTGTAGCGCAGAAAATATTACGGTGAAATTCGATTTGTGAAATTTCAGCAGCTAACCGACTTTCTCGTGGCAAGGAGAGAGGGGATGGGCTTTAGTGGTATTTGGGCCTAGGCGATTTTTAGGATTTGAAACTCTATATAGGCCATCCAGCAAGAAGATTTCATTTGCTAGTGCATTAATTATATTTAAAGAAGAGATGAAAGCAAAACTCTCTCCCTTTACGCTTTCTTGTTAAGAAGCCGTAATACGGAGAGAAAACTGGCAGCTTTTCTTAACACCTAAAATTCATTTTGCTCACACTTTAATTATTCGAAGTAAGAAGAACCGAATGAAGGGTTTGATCAATTGTTGGTGTGGAGTATTCTTAGATACAACCTACTTTGGTTGTTTGAAGCCTTCTTTGATCATATTCCGCTGCAACTACAAGGTGTATGGTACATACAAAATCTTTGATTGAATTATTATTTTTTACAATGTCGTAGAGTTCCTGGAATTTGGATTTATAACAATTGATGTTATTTTGATATGTAAATCCCAACAATAATTTACTATATCTACCTTAGCCATTTGACCATTCACATTTAAAAGAATAGAATTATTGTCTTCTAATTATTTTAGCATAAAATGGAAGGATATAATAATAAATAAGATATTACATTTCAATTAGGATAGAATCACTGTCTTCTATTTATTTTTGAGAAAGCAAAATTATCAATCCGAATGAAATAAAAATAATAGGCGATAAAACAATAATGTTAGAGCAATTGCACCAACCTCCCTAAATACCTCCCCAACTCTAAAATAGGGTGGGAGTTAACAAAAAGAGTCTTTTTCAGTATCCCTATCCCAAGGTGGTCCACTCCAAAATTAAAGGGACTTCCTCCAAGATTGTGTAAAAATTGGGACTCCCCTCAAGACTCCATATATTACTTTTCTACTTCACTTCTCCCAATAAAACTTTTCTCTCTCCTTCCAAGGCTTAATTTTTATATTTTAATGATGTATACGGTAAAAAATAGGAAATTTAATTTTGTTTCAAAAGTTCAAATGTAACCCTTAAAATGATAAAGTTGGTATTGAGAGTAAATTTTAGGAATTTTAATAGAAAAACTAATGTGAATCATCTTAGAGAATTTTTTTAAACTTCAATGCAAAAAGTTGCATTGAGAGTAAATTCTAGGACATTAATGTCGCAACTGGTTCAAGCAAATCCTAGTGATAATTAAACTACACCTATAGCCTAGACTCAACCACCGAGCACTAGCAAGAAATGAAAGAAATTTAAACGTTGAAGATTATGTAATAGGTTAGATTTCATAGATTTCCACTGTTAGCTATCTTTTCTTATCATGAATTGTGTTTTTGGCTATTTTGAACACTTTTATGTGTCATCTTTTGTTTGTTCAAACTTGATACAATCATGAATATATCTTCCATTTCAATTAAATTACAAGTTGAGTTCAATTAAAGATGTTGAGTTTGATGCTAACAAAAGAGACCACATTAAATAGACAAAATAGCTTAAATTGATATCCCATTAAGTGGCATGTTACAAGCAGAAAGTTTAGGTGCTAAAATGCACATTACAAAAGTTGAGGTGCCATCTTCCTCATTAAATTGCAACAACTTCATTATTAAAACCCTAGATCTGCGGAGCTGGAATTTCATACATACCAAAATTGTAGTTGTGCTTACATTCATCACATTGTCTACCCATAAATAAAAAAGCGATTACAGCTAAACAAACAACCATTGCAACTCCTAGAAGCTTTAACTTCCTCTCAAATCTTCACATTCATATCCATGGTATAACGAACCAGAGGAGAAACTGGATCATCAATGCACTTCCAAAAGCGACAAGGATTTACTATAAACAACCAATTCAACCAATTTTGGATTACATGCCAAAAAATCTTTCAAAATCAAAGTTTACCCGATTTGCACATTCTACCACTCTTCTAGCGAAGCTCACCCATTCCATAGCATTTCTTCCACATCTACATTTCACGTCGGACACTTGTGGTGACATTCCCATTGTTGAATTGAATTGAGGTGACTAACTTGACCTTGGGTTAAAGACTTTAGAAGTCAAATGGAAGTCAAATGCTCAAAAAATGGATTAATGGAATTCAAGTAACGACTCCGCCCCTGTGTCGGCCGCCTCACAGGCGAGAGTCATTAAAACTGAACACCGTGAGTCACCAAACCGATGGATCTACTCGGGCTTAAACACAATTGCTTCATCCAAAAAATGTGATCACAATCAAGTTTCCCAAATGAAAACAGTTTGTAAAATTTATAATCCATCAGCTGATATCGAAACGATCAACCCATAAATATATACAATAACATATCCCAAAATATAGTAACGCATATCCCAAAATAAAGTAATGTCGAAAGGCTACAAAAGAGAATAAGTATCAGACGAATACAAATGACAAATACCGACAAGGCTGAAGTTTCGAAGGAAAAATAACAATCAAACAGCTTGACAACATCAAAATCGACCAGGAGGATCCTTCACACCGACAGCCACCTAGCCACTGAACAAAAACTCTCAAACAGCCTGCTCAACCGGCCACAACTCCGGCACAATGAAATGCCGCCCAACGCGGTGGGTGTAAGCCGGCTAAGTGGAAACTTAACACGTGGTGAACTTACCATACGGAACGAGACAGTCAAAATCATAATAGTCAAATATGAATAAAATACATATATCTAGGACTACCTAAAAGGTCATACAACATAATTCCGTAGAAAATCTCGCACATAATACACGAAGATATAATGTAAGTTTCCTGTGAAGGCATAATTCCAAAAAAGACATCAATAGACTCAACAACCACTAAAAACCTCTAGTCATCAAACCTCCTATCTCTCATATCCCCACCAAGATACCATCCTCTAACGCGCATATACTCAATCCGCCTACCAAGTAGAACGATCAATCAATAATCACCCCGCACTTATACCGTAGTATAAGCCAAACCGCACTTATACACAAAGTATAAGGCACACCACACTTAAATAAAAAAGATAAGGCACATCGCACTTATACACTAAGTACAAGCCACATCACACTCATACACTAAGTATAAAGACCCCGCTTCTATACACTAAGTATAAGGCAATCACACTAAGTATAAGGCACACCGCACTTATACACTAAGTATAAGGCACATATCGTCGCATATCCTCGCAGAAGGGCGAGAGTCACCTAACCCCTAATCATCCCAACATGTAGTCAAATCCGATACTCAAGTCACCAAGTTTCATAGATAACTTAACCATCGCCTTCCTCAATAATCGCCTACTTACTCCCCAAACAATATCCAAGCACGCCTAAACATCTCACAATCGTAGTCAAACACAATCGCCGAAAGGCCATAGAAATTATAAAGGCCGACAAGGCCACAGAATTCAGAAATATAAGTTGGGAGTTCAAGCTGTTACTTACCTCTAGCAATCTTCCACGCGCAGAATATAAACACATAATCATATCATGGCTCACACAAATGAATCACACATAATCATACCACAATTACATGTATATCATTCTCACGTAATCATAACACAATAACATGTCACAATTTAAAATGAATACGTAGTAACACCGCGAGATAAGTACCACCTCGCTTAGCTACCGTGAAAAATCTTCGCGAAAGACAATCAAGTAACTCCTTTTCCACTTATCAACGCCAAACAAATCTTTAAAGTATAATCAAGACCTACTACTATACCGATGCTCTAGAAAGATACATAACCAACTCTGGGGAACTATCTCTACATAGTCTAACATGACGGATAAACTATCGAATTACAATCCCATCGGACACAACCCACCGATCCCCCGCTATAATTCCATCTTATTACTTAATAATTACAAATCAAATTTATAAATCATTTTAGTTAATCGCCAGGTTCATAATTAACAACCTATAATTCAAATATCAATTATAACTCAACTCGAATTAACACTTTTTTCAACCTAACCGCCTTTAATCAATTTTAAATCACCAATTTAACATCACAACAACTATAATAAGGTCCCAATATAACCTCCTACACATTTAAAGTCTTATAAAAATATCAACCCAAAAAGTCAACGAAAACCTAAAAAGTCAACCCAGCCATAACATCCTCAAACGATCTCTAAATCACGAATTCATCACTTATATACGTCTTAGAACCCACAACAAACTAAGATTCATCATAAAATTCAATTATGGAAAAGTCAATTAAAGTCAACTATGTCAAAACCCAAGAAATATCTCGAAAGACTCGAAATTTCTTACCTTAACTCCGAAGAGAACGATGGAAAGAAGATATTCTACAAACGATCTTCAGCTCGAGCGACAATCGAAGAGGTGGAAGAAAAATTCAAGTGGGATTGAGATGGTATTCTCGGCCAAACGAGAAAAAAGACGTCAAGTGTTTGACATGATGATGCTGAAGACAAGCACGGTTAGATATTTAAAACTGAGTCCCGTCACTTCGCTAATTCTCCTATCGCACTTAAATCTCCACGAACCCGATTCCAAAGATAAAATTTTTCATGGCAAAACTATTAAATTATAAATTTAATTCGGCTCAAAAATTTTACTTAAATAATATTATCATCGAAATCAATTACACTATCCCCGGTCCCACAAATTTAATCGAAAAATTTAATTTTTTTTTTACAGAACGGGTTATTACAATTCAGTGTCAAAATCACCCTGTGTGCCTATTCAAAGGTTCAAATGTTTAGGTGCCTATTTGAAATGTTTTATTTAGTTCGGGTGTCTGGATGAAATTAAGCCAAAATATAGTGACTCAAGAATTTATAGGTGGGAGTATGAAGACTCATATTTATCCAACCAATAATTGCTTTCATTTTCTTCATAAAAAAAAGTAATATTTTCAATAAACACCCATAAGGTGCATTTACAACGGAACTTTGAAAGATGAAAGATAATATTGTAACAAAATGATAACTATATCACTAAAAATATAACATTATAAATTGTAAAATATGAATTAACTATGATAAAATTAGTCACAGAATAATATGATAAAATTATATTAAGAAATTTACTTATATAGTTAGTAATTTGGTTATTTATCTTAATCTAAATTTTTGAAATATAGATATTATTTATGAAAATAAATGTTCCAAACATAATATAGTACAACACATGTACATTTTACTACTCTTATTAAATTGACAACATATATTATGAACTGTTTCATCTCATTCTTATTTTATGGCTCCATCCTATGGAGAAACAACTCTAATGGTATAAACCATCTATTGAATCAATTTCAGCCTTCCATCTCTTACGGTTTTGCCAACTCTCTCCTTTTTCTAGGGTTTAGAATTTTAGGCCAATCTAGGTTCCTCTTAGATTCTTGGAGATCTAGATTTCTATGTCAACCTTTAGATTTCAACAAGATTAACGTATCATCTTTTCCTTCTCCCCATCTTCGATCCCTTAAAACTGCCTGGGGGAGGGTCATAATAACCCGCTACGAAAAGAAAAAAAAAAATTTAAATTTTCGGTCGGGGACCCGATAAAGATAAATAATCTCGATGATAATATTATTTCAGAAATTTTTTAAATTTAATTACATTTATAATCTAGTTTTTGCCATGAATATTTTGTCTTTTGGAATCGGTTCGTGGAGATTTGGGCACGATAAGCGGAGAATTAACCGAAAACCCGAACGGGACTCGAGTTTTTAAATATCTAGTCAGTTTATCTCCACATCATCATTTTTGAGTTCATCTTCTTCCTTTTTTCCTCATAGGCCGGTAGACAGCCCTCCCCTAGTGTACCCTCATTTTTCCATTTCTCTTCGACGTAAGGCCAAACTCAAGATCGCTTAATATCGCTTCTCCATCATTCTCTTCGAAGGCGTATTTAAAAGTTCTAGGCCTGAGATATTTAGGTTTTCGGCTAATGGTTGACTTTAGCTGACTTTTCCATAATTCACTTTATGATGAATCTTAGTTGGTTATGGGTTCTCGTGGACATATATAAGCGACATCTACGATTTAGCGTCGTCGGCGACGCACAGTAGTTGACTTTTTAGGTTTTCGGTTGACTTTTTGGGTTGATATTTTCTAAGACTTTAAAATGCAGAGGTTATGTTAGACCTTATTATATATCAGGATATTAAATTGGTGATTTAAAAATTGATTAAAGGGAGTTATGTCTAAAAAGTAGCATTCCAAGTCGAAAGTTATATCGAGTATGATTAATTATAGATACGCCGATTTAACTGTAACGACTTATAAGTCAATTTGCAATGAGAAAGCTGATAAGATGGAGTTTAATGGGGAATCGACGTGTCAAGGTCTGGCGCGATTATAATTCGATAGTTTATCCGCCATGTTAGACCTGCTTAGAGATACCTTAAGATTTGGTTATGTATCTTCTAGAACGCCGGCATAAGTAGTTAGGCCCGATTATACTTACGGGTGTTAAGCAGCGCTGATCGTGAAAGCGGCAGCACTGATTGTTTTTCGCTGGTTTTGGCGGTAGCTAGCGTGAGGCGCAGTACTTATTCACGGGTGTTACTTACGCACTTACTTTTTAAATTGTGAACATGTTATTACACGATTATGGTAATGATATACATGTTATCGCTAAGTATGATTACGTGAGAACGATATACATGTAATCATATATGATTATGTGATTATATTCTGTGGGCTGAAGATCGCCAGGTAAGTAATAGCTTGAACTCCCAACTTATATTTCTCGATTTCGTGGCCTTGTCGCACTTATGATTTCGTGGCCTTGCCTGATTATGATTTCGGTGGCCTGTCATGCATTGTGTTTGACTTAGCGATTGTGAGATGCTTTAGCTTTTGTGCTTGGATATTGCTCTGGGAAAGCAGAGTAGCCGGTTATTGAGAGGTGACGGTTAGAGTTATGTATGACTCGAAAGACTCGAAAGTATCGATTCGACCCATGTTGTGACGACAGGTCCAGCGACTCTCCTTCCTGGGCAGATACGCGACTATAGCGTGCCTTATACTTAGTGTATAAGCTGGTGCCTTATACTTAGTAGCAAGCTGTCCGCCTTTATACTTAGTGTATAGAGCTGCCCCGCCTACTCCTCATCAGATAAGAAGGGCGCGCTTTATACTTATCAGAGAAGCGCGCCTTTTATACTCTACAGAGAAAGCCTTATAATTAGTGTATAAGAGCTACAAGTGTCTTATACTTAGCGATAAGAAATGCGTGCTTCAGACTTAGTGTATGAGCTGACGTGCCTTTATACTTTGTATAAGCTGCTGTTTTGGCCTTATACCGCGGTATAAAGACGCGCATCATCGATTGTCCATTCCCGCAGTGTATCTGACAAAGATACGCGATGGGAGTACGGTATACCGACAGGATACGAGAGATAGGGAGGTTGATGATTAGAGTTTTAGTCGCCGTTGAGTCTATTGATTTCTTTCTCGAATTAAGTGTTGTCAAAACCTTCGTTATATCTTTCATGTATTATGTCTGAAGTTTTCCTACCTAATTACGTTGTATGACCTTTTAGTAGTCCTAGATATATTTTATTCATATTTGACCATTATATTATTGACCGACTGCCCGTATGGTAAGTTCACCCCTCGTGTTAAGTTTCACTAAGCCTCGGCTTACACCCTTTTCGCATCGGGCGGCATTTCATTTGCGCTGCCAGCGGCACAGCCCAAGAGGTCAAGCTGAGAGTTTTGTCTCGAGTGGCCAGTGAGCATCGGAGGCGGTAGGATCCTTACAGCCTCGATTTTTGGATGTGTTGTCAATCGCTTTTGATTGTTGTATTTTCCTTTTGAAACTTTAGCCTTGTCGCCGTTGTCATTTTTGTATTCGTGATACCATACGCATCATTCGGGTTGTGAAATTTCTTGCCGGCATTACTTTATTTTGGGATATTGCGGTATATATATGGGTTTGTCGCTTCGATATCACCGATGGATTATAAATTTAAAAACTCGCTTTTGATTTGGGAAACTCAACAGGATCACATTTTGGATGAAACGACCAGGTTTTAAACCGAAATGGCCCATCGGTTAGCGACTCTAAATTGTTCGGGATTTTAATGACTCTCACTCAGTATATTTAATTGGGCGGGTCGTTACAAGGGTACACCAGATTTTATGTGGTTTTTCTTTGTTTTCTTTGTTGTGCGTGTACAAGATACTCATCAAGCAGCGGGCTTTGCTTTGGCGACACATCGACAGACTCGGTATTACTCATTGATTTGCACTTGGTTAATTGACATTTCGTTTACCAACTTTCGTGGTTTCCCTACCGGGTGTTGTCTTTCAATGGACGCGATTTGTCACGGCCCAGGGAAGCTCCATCGAGGGGGAGGGAGAGGAACTTGATGAGGTCGCTACTACAAAAGCAAATAAAGGATCATTCTACTTGGGAGAGCACTTAGTGAAAAAAAATGCCCCTCTAAGAAGCACCCTTGTGAGGGCGCTCAAAAAATGCCCTACGAAAAAATTATTTTTAAAAAATAAACCCTAAACAAACCCGCATCACCCCCTTCTTCCTCCTCCTCCGTCCAACTCCTCCGCCGTAGCCCCTTCTCCCACTCCCCTTCAAACCCCCCCACGCCGCCTGCTCCCTCCTCCCCGAAGGTGGATTTCTTGATTTTTGAGTGGTTCCTCCAAGAGCCATTCATCTCGGTACACAATATATCGCACCATTTTTATTGATCTTGAAATGCATGATTTGACCTAGATAGTCTGCCTCAAGTGAAAGAAGTTTCTCCTTTGTTAGATATTTTTGCTTTTTAAATTTGGAACCAAAGTGTAACGCATGAATTTGTAGTGTACTTATATATTATGGCTACAGAATAGATCAATTAAGCATTTTGTAATTATGTGTTTTAATTTGTAAGGTTAAACAATTTAAAATATTCTGGTCATTTAATGATATGGATAAGTTTGGATAACAATCAAAAGATATCGGTCCACTACATAGACTTGATTCAACAGAACTAAGGAGAGAGTCCTGTAATCTGTGAACCGAGCATCTCTTAGGACCGCAAGGATAGAGGTATTTAACCCTTCTTTGGTTAAAGGTTTAAAGCCTACTAACCAGCTTCCATGTGGTATATAATTAAATTATTTTTGTCTTTGTTTTTCAAGAGATCGTTTAGATAACAATTGAATAGTTTCAAAAGGACCTCGATATTCGATATCACTTCTTCCGCAGAGTAGTCTGTTTTAAATATTCTTTTCCAATCAATTTCATATATTTGATTTTTATGTACTTTAGGTATTTTCCAGTTATCTATGGATTCTTCAAAGTTTTCGATAGTATATTCTTGAGAATTTATTACTCTCTTATTATCAAAAGAAGTCACAGTATTTGAACTAGAGGTGGAAGTAGATCTATTAAACACATCCATGAAAATAACAGATAACTTAAAGATCTTTCTATAGAAGCACGGCTTAATCCTTCATTTATTGCCAACCAAAGGACTTACAACTAGTTTATCCGGGCTCTAAGAGACTCAAAGGTTCTAATGTTTCTGGATATGAATGCATCTATTTAATATAAATATATATATATATTGTCTTATTTTTATTATTTATCATTATGTGTTTGTTTATTGTAGTGTTTGTTTATTGTAAAGTTATGAATGCATATCGTGGTACCAAAAAGCAAAGTATTGTAAGTAGAAAGATACACATTCTAATAAAAAACATCCAACAATGATAATCATGCATCTCAGGAAAACAGCGACAACAATATCCAATTAAATCCACAACTCTACGCTATCAACCAACAATGTAAAACATCACGTCTAAACAACTAGACCATCCAACTCCACAACTCTGCCAACACACTAGTACTACTCAACCCACAACTAAACAACTCATCAACTCAACATAAATCCAGTTTTCAACAACTAATGCGCATATAATCAACCTCAACCTGCAGGAGAAACTTATGCCCGTCGACATAAGCTAAACAACACACTCGTAACGAGGTACGAGGCAAATACAACACACTCATACCGAAGTATAAGGCAATACCGGATAGTACAACTCAACATACATCAACAACCTCTAAACAACTCATTCTATGCCACTCCAACCAACAAAAACACCCTAAGACTCAAAATGATCAAAACAGCCCCGGAAAAACCACTCATCCTAATTCAACTCAATCTCATCCTAAACGCTATAATCTGGGCCAAAAACAATTCACACACAACCCAACTACTCAACCAACTAATCATACTCAAACAATCAACACAAAAATACATAGATAAACATGCTCACAATTATCAACAAATTCAACACATTCACGAAGAAGTAAACTAATCTACACCCGTGAGATAAATACTCACCTTGGCTAGCAATATTAAGCGTCTCGCCTAATTAATCCAAAGGTTCTTTCCCCGTGCTCCACGCCTAACCACAACCTAAGAAAGATACAATTACTACTACAACCATTCTAACTTCATTTATGTGTTCACTTAAACAATTCCATTTCGAGGTTTAGGGTCAACAACTACTCAACTTAAAGTCCTTAACACATTTTTAGTTCAACTTATTAACCCTTTCTACGGTATGTTAGTTAACAATATGTCAACTTTAGGGAAGATTAATGGTTGGAGACATGAGCCCTACCAAGAATTTCTTTCTTCAACTCCTCGTATCACGACATGAACAACCTGCCATTCATCCTCAAAGCTCCACTATCATCCACCACAAAATCCGATCTACCTCCACTCTTCACTTCGTTAAGGATGTCTTGTGATTTCTCATCTTTCTGTTGAAACTCCAAGATCCGATCAAATAATACAGGTCGCACCTTCACATGAGCCAACAACTCACCTTTGCTACCAACCCTGAGATCAACTCCAAGTCGCTTTTATCTCTACCTGGGTCTTCGCCTCCCCTCCGACTCAGAACATCTCCTGGCACATATTCGCCTTCCCAAGCGATACTGAGCAGTCACAGAGTTGCCGCAAACTCCATCTATCTCCTCTACCTCAAATTGCAGCTCTCAAGGCTGGCGCATTAAACTTTTATGATCAAGGAAAATCGCATCTAACCCCATACAAGCACGCTTCCACAACTCAAATAAGAAAACAATCGCTGCCAACTCAAGATCATGGGTCAGGTAATTCCTCTCAAGGTTTCTTAACTGTCGAGAAGCATAAACAATCACTCTCCCATTCTACATCAACACACAACCCAACCCCGCGTGACGCGATCGTTGTATATCACGGTAATCTCCTGCACTGACGGTAGATCCAAAACCGCGCAAGAGTCGGGCCTTCGCCTTTCAACTCTAAAATAGATCTCACAATCTCATCCCAAACAGTGGAACACCTTCCCGGTCAATCTTTTCATCGAGTCACAATTAACGAAAAGTCCCCGACTTATAATACCCACCAAACCTAAGAAATCCCTCACTTCGTCACACTGCTGGTCGCCCAGTTATTCACAGCCTCCACCTTCTGAGGATCCACACAAATACCATCACCTGATACAACATGGCCCAAGAATTGTACCTTCGCCAACCAGAATTCACACTTGGTGAACTTGGCGTACAACCTGTGCCGTCTCAATACCTCCAACACAACCCGCAGGTGTCTCTCGTGCTCCTCCTCGCCACTGAGGCTGGTATCACTAATGAACTCAATCACGAACTTATCCAGAACTCCCGAACATGCTATTCATCAAATTCATAAATACCGTTGGTTCATTAGTCAACCCAAATGGCATCACCATAAACTCAGAGGTGCCCATACTGATCGAAGGCTGATTTCGAATGTCACCCTCCTTGATCCTCAATGAGATAACCGGATCTCAAATCAATCTTCGAAAACACCTTGGCATCCCTCAGCTGGTCAAATAGATCATCTATCCTCGGCAATGGATAACGGTTCTTGATAGTCACCTTATTCAGCTGCCTGTAGTCTATACACAACCTCAACGTACCATCCTTCTTCTTCACAAACAGAACTGGTGCACCCCACGGGAAACACTCGGTCTGATGAACCCCTTATCGTTAGCTTGTAATCGAAGTCTTCAACTCTCTCAACTCATGGAGCCATTCTATACGCCAAGAATAGAAATCGGTGCGGTAATTAGAACTTACCTCGAAAAACCTCCCTTGTTGGCGGTACCCCGGCGTATCCTTAGAAAACATCAACATACTACCTGACAATACGAACATCCTCCACCGCTTCTCCTCTATCTCCAAATCGACCATAGCCTGTAAAAACCCAACACACAACTTTCTTCATCAACTTCCCTGCCTCTGGGCATCGAAATGAAACTCGATGGTAGGATCTTCCTAACTCCCCACAAACGTAATATCTGTGTACCCCGATCGCAGCACGATCTCCTTTTCGGGTGGTACTAATTTTGGCGCGATGCCTCCCAACCAGCCTCCATACCCAAAGATAAGATCAAAGTCTACTAACTCAAACGGAAGTGGTCCACAACTAGCAACTGATTATTCATACTCAAGGGACGATCTCTATAGACGTATCTAACCTCAACTGACCTCCCTACTGGAATCATGATAATAAGCGGAACAAGTAAAGACTGCCGACATAAAGGTAAAACATCGAAGAAAACTCGGGAAATGTTGTTTCAGTAGCTCCGTAATCAAAAGCACCCTAGCCTCAAAATCACATAATAACAAGGTACCTGTCACAACCCTAGGAGAATCCCGCGCCTCCCGCGAAATGATCAGACGTAATCTTGCCTCGGCCAAAGACCACTCCGGCCGTTACCTCAAGCATGCCTCCCCGAGCCCCCAACTCCGCTGTAATTCCTCGATCTCCACGGCCTCCAAAGCGTCCACTTCTGCCCCCCTGATATCCACCTCTCGAACTATACCGGGTGAAGAAGTACTAGCACCACCCACTTCACGGATTGGTGACAAGCCTTCTAAAGATGTCCGTGCCGACAATGGAAACAAACCATCTCTCTCCCGAAAATCCTGCATCCTATGAACGCCTCGACCACAACGAAACATCTCGACATCCTCGAACTCCAAAGGATACCTCCCTGAAATCCACCAGATCTAGCAGGAAACGCGTGCGTATAGCCGCAGATAACTCGGGTCAACAACAGGTGCACCGAAATGATTCTCGACTGACGGCGTCCGGCTGACCATCATCCTCTAACATCCGGAACTGTAAGACCACCAGATCAACTATCTCTTTGTCGCCCCTCTTCACCTCACTGCTTCGTGCTCAACTAACTCCATCTCGACCTTCAAAGATTCCTAAATTCTGTGAAAACTAGCGAAGTCATCAATGATAGCCGGTGGCGGAGCCCTCCCACTTCAACCCATCGCGAAATCTCAACTTCGCCGCCGGACGCATTAACCGGTGTTAGCGCGACACAACTCACCGAATCGCTCTCTCGATACTCATCGATCTTTTCTCCCGAGTCAACAGACCAAATCTCCACGGCAGCCTATACGTGGTACTGTAATAGTTCTCCCCGAACAGCCTCTACAAAGCCGCTCCCAAGACAAATGATCATTCTCTAGCCAAGCAGATACGCAGGATTACCCCACCGCCACGGCATTCTCATGAAGCTCATAAGCGGTGAACTTGACCCGCTCGGCCCTCTATGCCCATCGGCTCAAATATAGCTCCACATGTCTTCTGGCGAACTCAATCGCCAATAGTACCAACTCCAAAGAACTCGCATCTCTCCTAAAACGATCGAAGAGTTTTTTACCAACCTCACAAGCAGTCGCCATTCAAGCATGCACGATTCTCTCTCCAACCTTCACCTCATTCTTAGCAACAAGATCAACTGGGAATTCGGATGTACCCAACCCCGGCTCCCACTGGGCTCATCCGCCACACCTCACCAAGACGCCCACCACCTTGGACTTTACCTCCAACACCCCGCGGCACTAGTCGTCCTACGCGTGTCTACCCTCGTGGTACGCCAACGCCTCTAAAATGAAAGAAAGCACTGTGAACTCCGAGAAAGACTCAAATCCAAAAACAATTCAAAGGAACAACGATAGGGGCACATACAACACAATGCATAACCAAAAACTGAACCTACGCCTGATACTCAAACAGACGATCCTGTGTCAAGCCTGAGGTTAAAAATCGCCCAAATCCGACACCGAAATACCAAATCGACGGATTATTCAAGTCAGTTAATTCAATTGCCCACATAAACTAATCAAACAAGATACATCTAAAAAACAAGTAAGAAAAATAATCCATCGCAGATTTCCTAACCACACAACACAACCAATATATAACAATCTCCCATATACAAAATATCAACAACAATACAGTCTGAAAATTCAAAATAACAACAACATAGAAATCCGTATTACAATAAAAAAAACAAGATCACAGTGATCTACTACCACCGTCGCTCACCTAGGCACTAAGGCACCCAACACACCTAACGCCTCCCAAAACGCTAAAGCACCACCTATCAACCCCGGCACAAATAAAATACCGCCTATAGCATTAGGACGTAGTTCTGCTAAGCCTAGTGAATACTTATTCAAGATTGGAAATTAACTCACACCACGCTGCAAGACGATATAAGACAGTTAAATTAAGTATAATAGGAGATAGGTATCAGAGTATACCATACAAATCCTCAAGGTCATAATAAAAATATCATTATCATTCTTATAAACGTATATCGAAAAACTCCACATTACTATGAGATCATAAATCCATAGGCCCATCAAAACTAAACATGCACATTCTAGTAAAGAACATGCACAACGATGAATCACGCATCTCAAGAAAACAAATGACAACAATATCCAATTAAGTCCACAACTCTACGCTTATCAACTCAATAACGTGAAAAAACATCACGCCTAAACAACTAGACCATCCAACTCCACAACTTTGCCAACACACTAGTACTACTAACCCACAACAACCATCAACTCAAATATAAATCCAAGCCAACAACTAATGCCAAGATATAATCAACCTCAACTCGCAGTGGTAAAACTTACGTCCGCCTTCTATTACAAGCTAAACAACACACTTCGCAACGGCGCATTTGCAGGTAAATACAACACACTCATACCGAATTATAAGGCACAATCGATAAGACAACTCAACATACATCAACAACCCTAAAATACTCATTATACACCCAACCAACAAAACACCCTAAGACTCAAATGATCAAACACTCGAAACCACTCCATCCTAATTCAACTCAATCTCATCCCACAACACCTATAATTCCCTCAAAAACACCACACACACACACAACCCAACTAACCAACTAATCATACTCAAACAATCAACTCAAAAGTTCATAGATAAACATGCTCACAATTATAAACATTATCAACAAAACCCAAATACTACTCAATTAATACAAACCCATTTTAACATAATTTGTTTCAACAACATAAAAATCAAAGTTTTTACTCCAAAATAACTATATTAAGGTCCAATAATATACTTTTACCAATTTACATTTTTCTTCAAAAAGTGATCTAGTCTCTAGCAAAAGTCAACTATCAACATTCAACACATTTCAATCCCAAAAATCCATTGTTATAACATCTAACCACATAATCTAAGCTTAGATGATACCTATATAACATTTTAAAGTCTCAAACTCAAAGTCAACCCAGGTAGAAATAGTCAACTATAGCTCAAAATAATGAGATTTGAAGATTTAAAATCATACCTTTGATAATCTAAGGATGGGGAACAAGATTATGGAGCTAGATTCAATAATATTTCACCAAGAAAATAAAAATAAAATCAAGAAAAGTGGACGGTTTGGGCCGAGATTGGTGGGGGACTGGGTCAAAGTGTAGCTCAGGATTTTAAGCGTGAATAGCCGATGTGGGATCAGCGGGAGATATTTAAGATGGTGTTTAAGTCCCGCTCGCAAAATGTTTTATTTCTCTTCTAAGGTTTAATTTTATTAATAACTCGAACATGCATTTTATTTCTACCGACTTATATTATCACCCAACCGATATAATTATTTATTTACTACGCATTTTTTAATTCTACCACACAACACTCAATCGAGTTTAATTAATAATATTAAAATAATACTTATACTTAACGGGTTATTTCAAAGTTGTATCCAAAGAGTCCGAAGCAAGTGCAGTACAACCTATCGATTCTATCTTTTAGTCGTAGTTCTTTTTAATTTTTGGATTTTGATATTGTGATAAACATCAAATCAGACAAGGTATGTATAACTTTTTCTTCGCAAGATCCCCAAGTCACGCGTTGTCAAACATTTACGCACGACGTAATTGGCTCTCGAGTTCAGAAGAACGCGGCTATGTACACAATGTATATCTCAAGATTATTCTCTATGTACCTAGAGCTTCATTGACGTGTTTAAACCTTGAGTATTCGCTCTTCAAAATTTTGTAATGCCTCGATTATTAGCGGTGTTTGTAAACACTTGATACATCGATATACAATTGACTCGATGTTTGTCGTGTTTATGCTTTGAAATTTAAATGTCAACAATTACGATTTATAAAATGTTTTGAATTTGTTTTTTATATATTAGCTTATTTGTTTTCTTTGTGTTTGTTTATAAGAAATGTCTATATATAATAACATGACAGGTTACAAATTATTAACTTAGAGGGCACTTCGAGATTATTTGAATGACATTACTTAGTAGCCAAAATATCTATAATACCCACATGTTACAATGACTTAGAGGTTTATTTCACAGCTTCAAATTTCAATAGTTAGATATTTGGAAGGATCCATGGGTGCCTCGCCAAACGGATTTCTATGTGCGAGGTGAACGGAGGGAGGGGCCAAGGTGTGTGTCTCAGTTAATCAAGAATGGTGCGTGGGACGCTGCGTTGGTCATGACCTTGTTGGGGGAAGAAGATGCAAATCGGGTACTCTCAATTCCTTTAGGTAGACAACAATTTCGGGATCGACTTGTGTGGAATCACACTAAGTCAGGGACATACCTTACTTCGTGTGCCGCCTCGAGTAAAAACTTTTCTTTGGAAGGTGCTTCATAATATACTTCCAACGAATACCAAGTTGCGGCGAAGAGGGGTCATGGTGGAGGATCTATGTCCCCTATGTCAAGAGGCTCCAGAAACTTTAGAGCACATTGTTCTGCATTGTCCTAGTGCTTCGAGGTTCTGGTACTGAACTCCATGGCAGCTTCGAACTAGTGCTTTTCCATGGGGATCAGTCAAGCAGTGGTGGGAGTATATTTCGGAGCAGCTAAATGGTGCAGGGGATGAGGGGTGTTTGGAGCAGATTGCTTGTTGTATGTGGGGTTGGTGGAAGCATAGGTGTAGTCTTGTTTTTGGGGAATCACCACTGCCTTTTGATTTCATTTCTCATACAGGTGTTCAGCTTGCAAGGGACTACAAAGAGGCCAATCACAACATTTTAGGAGGACCGGGAGACAAGAAGAAAGAGGAGCTCAGATCAGGGACTATTGGATGATGGAATTCACCATCAAGGGGACATTACAAACTAAATTGTGATGCTTCCTTTGTCAAGGCGTTGAACAAGGGAGCTATTGGAGCTGTTCTCAGGAATGAACAGGGAGAGTTCGTGGGTGCCTCCTTTCGTACACTACCATGGGTTACACAACCTTTAATTGCGGAAGCATTGGCTTTAAGGGAGGGGCTCGAGTTTGCTAATCGACAGGGATGGCGTCAGCTTCAGGTGGAAAGCGAGTCCAAACGCTTATAAGACGTATTTTGGGGGAATTTTCGTTGTCATTGGAGATCGATTTGATTGTTAGGGACATAAGGTATCGCTAATTGTGATTTGACGCAACATTCCACATGTCGAACAATTTCAAACACGTAGCCAAGTATACTATCGCCATTGAATTGCTAGTAGCAAAATAATATCTTTATCATTATCTTCCCCATACATTACATCATTATATGGATTGTAGTAGTTAGTTTGTTTTATTTTTCACGGATTCATGTTATATCGCTTCGTCATTTTTGCACGAGCATCATCGTTTACAAAAAAATTCTATGGAGAAACAACTAATAACCCAACAATTTCTAACGCGTTTGCAAAAGAGGGGCATTTATTACTACATGTGATGAAGAAAAGAATAAGCAATTCTCTATTTTGGCATATTAACCAAATTTAATACTCTGTATAATATTTCCATTTAAACATAAATTACCATTGTAAAGATCATGATAATGCACATGCTCACCAATTTACTATTTTTTTCAACAATAAAATGAAAATTGAACTATATTCATCTTTAAATATACTCTAATTGACTATGGGTATTAAAGTACGTGATGTTTTAAAAATTAGATCATTCAAATAAAAGGAGTAAATTATAAGTGTATATCAATTTAGGTAGAGTCGATATTTCTCTTCCATTGTCTAATTCTAAATCTGGACAATGAACTTCAAATTTTGTAATCAAACATTTTTGAATATTTAATATTTTATGAAAAATATATTAAAAGATATTATTCTAACCTACTTTAATAGAATCATAATTATTTAATTGAATGTCCCGGAGCATAGCTCAACTGGTAAAGAGGTGGTAGGTTGTTGTGATTTCTCAGGCCTTCCCCTGCGGTGTGGGTTCGACTCCTCTTATAAGCAAGCTCGTATGAGTTGTTTTATGGAGAATTATCAGTACACTGATCAGTTGAGACAAATTCGACAATTTATCTCCTTACAAATAGCACAAGTTTCAACCTTTTTTTATAATTATTTAATTCAAATTAAAATTTCAAACAATTTCGTAAAACATACTTCAATACTAATTTTTTCAATCAAAAATTTAAATAGGCAATATTTTTGCAACGAATGAAATATGCCATTTCAGTAAAACATTGTATAGCAAAAACTCCATAAAATTAATTAATAATATGAAAACTCATTAAATTAATATAATTTTCTTAATTGGAGTATAAATCGAAGTGGAAAAATTTATTATTTTAATGACTTAATTAATTTATGAATTAAAACTTTCTATTGTATTTCGCCAGATTGAAATAATTGAAGCTTTTTTAAATATATTGAGGTAAATTTTAAAAATTAATATTATGAAATTATTTTAAAACCGAATCAAATTATATAAATTTTATATTTTTAAAATAATAAATAATTAATTGATTGTCGAAATTTAATTTAAAAAAATTAAATATTTAATTATTTTGGATGGGAGAAAATAGTACATAATACAAACTAGAGATCATATCTTTGTCTAGAAAAGGAAAAAACGTATTGTAATAAATGAGTGCCAATTACATAACGAAGCAAGCAACCCCTTCATCAGTCCTAACGTATTGCACTGCACCCTTCAACCTTCTTCCAAAATAAATCTTTTGCCGCTCAAAAAGGCAACAAATTTCTTCCCAAATTCATAAAAAAAACAATAAAAAGGAACTGTTCACCTTTTTAGTAAAAATATAAAACCAAGCAAAAAGTACTCAAAACAAGCAAAAAGTACGCCACAATTTATTGAAAAAACAAATTCTTGCTTTTCTTGAAAAAACAGAGCAACCCAAGTTTTTGATTTTTCACAATGAATTTTTTTTTGGGTTTTGTTTGTTTTGTTGTTTTGCTGGCATATGTGAATGGTGAGTCTGAGTCTAGTGAAAGTGATGCATTAGCCATGCAGGATTTGAAGAAAAGCTGGAAAGCAGGTAGTTCACTTGGTTGGAGTGATGAAGACCCATGCAACTGGAAAGGGGTGGGGTGTGACAAACACAAGCGAGTTACTAGGATTCAGGTGGGTGACAAGGGTCTCAATGGTTTCTCTGTCCCACAATCTTTGTCCAATTTGACTTCATTGCAGATTTTTGAGGTTCAGAAGAACAATCTGATTGGATCACTTCCTAATCTCAAAGGGTTGAATTCACTTCAAAGGATTTTAGTCAATGAGAATAATTTCACTTCTATACCTCCGGATTTCTTCTCTGGTATGTCTGGTTTAGTAACTGTTTCACTTGATAACAATCCATTTTCATCATGGGGTTTGCCTGAAAGTCTCAAAGATTGTAGTTCTCTATATGAAATCTCTGCAAATTCTGTGAATATTGGTGGACAAATTCCTGATTTCTTGAATTCTAGTAATTTTCCTTGTTTGGCAAACCTGCATTTGGGCTTGAATTCCTTAGAGGGTGAGTTGCCTGCGAGTTTTGGCGGAGATTCATTTTTGTCAGTATGGTTGAATGGGCAGAAATTAAATGGAACTTTACGTTTTTTGCAAAATATGACGAAGTTGAAAGAGGTTTGGCTTCATGGTAATTCATTCACAGGGGCGTTGCCTGACTTTTCGGGCTTTACTCAGTTGGAGAAGTTCAGTGTTAGGGATAATAGTCTCACTGGCCTAGTCCCCGAGTCCTTAGTTAAGTTAAGCACATTGATAAGTGTCAATTTGACTGGAAATATGTTGCAAGGGCAAACCCCAAATTTTGCTACTACTGTTGAAGTTGATATGATATCAGATAGTAATTGTTTTTGTTTGAATTTTAGTGGGGCTCCGTGTGATGATCGGGTGAATTTGTTGCTTGATGTGGCTAAGGGTGTTGGGTACCCTGGTGTATTTGCACAGAGTTGGAAAGGGAATGATCCCTGTAAGGGAAATTGGAGGGGTATTTCTTGTAACAATAATGGGAATATTACTGTTCTGACTTTTTGGAATATGGGGTTGATTGGGACTATTTCGCAAGCATTTTCAAAGATTGATACTTTGGAGAGCTTGAATCTGGCTAATAACTCCTTGTTTGGAACTATACCATATGAGCTTACAAGTTTGCCTAGGTTGAAGTCGTTAGATTTATCGAATAATATGATTTGTGGTGAGATACCGACATTTAGAAGTAACGTTACAGTTAAGACTGGTGGAAATGTTAACCTAGGGAAGGAATGTCCAAGTACACCAGGTGGTGGTGGAGATAATTCTCAAACTGGTGGTAAAAAACCTTCAAGTGGAGTCATTGCTGGTGCCGTCGTTGGTGGTATTATTGCCGTAATTATGTTTGTTGGGTTGCTAGTCTATTTTCTTCACAGAACTAAGCATCATTGTTTAGGTAAAGAGCAGGGTCAGACCACTTGGTTGATTCATCCTTGGCTCTCGGCATCAGCATCAGATCAAGAGGCTGTAAAATTGCCTATTTCTGGATGGAACGAGAATGGCCAGCCAAGTGGAAGTCACAGTGTTAAAAGTGGACCTAGTGATCTAAATTTGGGTGGAAGTGATAACTTGGTTATCTCTATTCATATTTTGAGGGCCGTGACTAACAATTTTAACACAGAAAATATTTTAGGTAAAGGTGGATTTGGAACTGTCTACAAAGGGGAGTTGCATGATGGTACCAAAATTGCTGTCAAGAGGATGGAATCTGGTGTAATGGGTGAGAAGGGTTTGGATGAGTTCACTTCTGAGATTGCTGTTCTAACCAGGGTTAGACACAGGCATCTAGTTGCACTTCTTGGATATTGCTTGGATGGCAATGAGAGGTTACTTGTGTACGAATACATGCATCATGGTACACTCAGCGAGCATCTCTTTAACTGGAAAGATGAAGGCTTGAAACCACTGGAATGGACTAAGAGACTAACCATAGCATTAGATGTGGCTAGAGGGGTTGAGTATTTACATAGTTTAGCTCAGCAAAGTTTTATCCATAGAGATCTTAAACCGTCTAATATTCTTCTGGGCGATGATATGCGTGCTAAAGTTTCAGATTTTGGTCTGGTTCGTCTTGTTCCAGATGGAAAAGCGTCTCTTGTCACAAAATTAGCTGGAACTTTTGGATACCTTGCTCCTGAATATGCAGGTATATCTATTATCTATCTTCCTTCAAATATTGGAGTTCAGAGTTATTTTCTGTTTATTCCTTGAGTGCGATCCTTAATAATCCTTTAGTCGCCTAGATTACTGTTAATCAAAATCATCGTTTGTCCCTTTTAGAAATTCTTCTGTTTCTAGTTACCATCTGATTCTTAATGATGTTTGATATTTTTAACTTATCGTGAAAACTAAGTCCCGTCTATTGCATGATTTCACAGTAACTGGTAGAGTGACTACCAAGGTTGATGTCTATAGCTTCGGTGTGATATTGATGGAGATGATCACTGGAAGGAGAGCACTTGACCAGACCCAGCCAGAGGAATCTACACAACTTGTCTCCTGGTTTCGCAGGATGCTCATAGAAATCAACGGGTTTCATAAAGCTATAGATCCAAGCATTGATGTTGATGAGGCAACATATACTAGCATCAACACTGTTGCAGAGCTAGCTAGGCACTGTACTACGAGGGAGCCCCATCAGAGGCCTGAAATGAGTCATGTTGTAAATGTTCTTTCATCTCTTGCCGAGTTCTGGAAACCATCAGAACCCGACGAAGGTGATATCTATGGCATCAATTGTGATATGAGTTTATCACAGGCAGTACAGAGGTGGCAGGCTTTAGACGGAATGACTGGCATTGATAGTTCTTCATCTTACCTTGCCAACATTGAAAATACTCAAACAAGCATACCCATGAAACCATCCGGCTTTGCAAATTCGTTCTCATCAACAGCTGGACGCTAAGAGCTAATTTAAGTCGAATAGATAAAGAAGCACTGAGCTCTACTTGATGGTGCCAAAAGGTATTCTGGGTTCTCGCTCTTCTTACTAGAAAAACAAAAGTTGATTTGTTAATTATTTTTGTTTAGCAGCTTTTTTTGTTGTGTTATTTAAAACTTGTTAGAGTATGAATTGAGTAACAATTGCTTTGATGTCTCTTATTTTATATATTTACTTTTGAGCAATGGATGTTAATTTATCTCCTCAATTCGGTGGATTTTGCTTCTCATTTTGATCTTTCAAGATATTTGTGCTGGTGGAGTACATTCTTGAAATATTGTACTAGAAAATAAGTGGCTAATGACTTTTAGGCGCTCGATTTTTATCATAAACGTTAAATTGTTGCCTCAATCTTTGAAATCCTTTCACAAATGGTTAAGGTCCATAGTCTATACTGAACAATTATATGACAAAATTATATATGATCGGTTCAAAGATAGAAATCAATTCCTCAAAAAAAGTAATTTCATTCAGAAATCACCCACTTGTTTTCTGGGCACCATGGCCATTCTTGGCTTTGTTCTTCCTCTCTTTCATTTGTTTCATTGACTTGTCCACTTTGATATCCATATTATTCTTGTTGAGTATGTGTTTGGGCTCTTATTTCATTGCATTATCATTTATCAACAGAGTTGAGGACCAAAGCGAAACCATTTGATTTTCCTCGAATACGCATCGGAAACAAATTTCAAAATTCTACTTTTTACATTCTTTACTTGCAACTTAAAGAACAAAGTAGAACTTACTATAAATAATTGCAGATTATAGTGTGATTGCAAAATTATGACGATCAAATTGTAATTTGATTATACTTTCGGAACTAGACCATCCAATTCCCTCTCTTATAATCTGTGAAGAATGAACGACTTGACATAATGTTAGACGACTTCAATGGGCTTCTACCATCCTCCATATTACTATATTAGAAGGCAAAAAGCTAATTCTACTTCTCAGATTCATTAAATATTTTCATAATATCATGCTGATTAACTTAGATGACTAGGTTTTTTTAATCCAAAATAGAAATATCGAAAACAGTGCATATTATTGTGACCAATTGCAGAGTAAGGATTAAACAAATGTTAATGGCATACTCTTTATCCACTTATAATGTGTGAGTATGTTTATTCCCTTTTCATACTCTTAAATACTAAATTATCCTTCATAAGGCATACTATGAAAATGACACAAATAATAATTAATATTTTTTCATAGATATCTAATATAATCTCTAACATATATTAAATTATGAATAAATTTTATATTTCTTCCCCATGAATCCTAATAGAAGTTAACTACTAACAATTATACTTTTTAATTAGTAATTACCTTGTATAAAAAATACAGTCATAATTAAACTCATCTATCTCTATATCCCTACGAATAAATTTTGTGTTCCAACAAGTCATATGTAGACAGTGAAAATTTATTAAATAAATAATTAAATAGATTAAGATGAATTAATCAAATTAATTAAATTGAACCAACCCAAAAAGAAATCTTAATGAGTAGGGTTCTGTCCAGAACCTTGAATTTTATGTAAACTATTTCGATCGAACAAGGGTTTTAGAAATAGCCAATTAAATGTTCATTAAAATTAGGGTTCGAGGCTAAAAATCCCCAATTTTATTACATTAAAATCGGCTAGAACTTTGAAATGGAAGTTCTAGAATCACGTAACCGAAATGAAGACTCTAGAAAGAACGGGGTTTAAAACGAAGACTTTAGGAAGTCTGGGGCTAATATGAAAATATATTTGACGTAGAAAAAGGATCCGGAATCTTCCTATTACTACAAATAGGCGCCTCTTTTAATTACTTGGAGGCAAAGTAATTCCTAAAAATTCAACGGTCCAGATCTTGCATCAAAATTCAACGTTTAAGATCGTGATCTATATGAAAATAAACCAACAAATTAGAAGCGGGTATTCGAAGCCCAGAAGCCTATAAATAATCCCCCTTATTTTTGAAATTCTGATTCATAAATCATCAAAAGACACCTGAGAAAATACAGAGAACAATCTCTGAAATTTATCTAAGTTAAATATTTTAAACCACCATCAAAACACAATGTGATAGATGAATGAACACGATAGATCTGAGTTTGATTAAAAGTTCTAAGTATAGGAATACTTGAATGTTCGGTCCACATAAATTTGTGGATTCAAGTAGGAAGCTCTGTTCTTTAGAGGCCCACATAGTTGAGTCTAAATCATCAAGAAGGATGGAATGCTCACGCTATGCAGATCATCATTACGGTAACAAAATTTGCTAAAGCCATTGTAGTACAAGCTAGAAGTAGCGCTTCAAAGCTTAAATCGTCCGCTCATCACTACAACAATCTGCTTTATGGCCGTTGGCAATGCAATGAGCAAGCGGCTCTTTGCTTCAACGCGCTGCTATCACTCATATATCTTAAGTTCTATCTCAAATCGGGCCCTATGAGAGGCGGTGAAGTCCGCGCCGGCATCATCTCTACCAGCTGCCAATGCTTATAGTAAGTCCATCGAGTCTTAAATAGACCGAGATCTTGGAAATCAATGAGAATTGATTCCCTTTTTATTATGCCCGTTGCGACAATTGTGTATCAATTCATTTACCGGTTTGGTTAAATGAGATTACCAGAACTTAGTGTTCACCTTAGTAATTGTATATTACTAGTGTGGGTTCTCATGATAATTTAAGGGGTTATGAGCGATTGCTAGATCTTACTCATTAATCGTTATAATAATAGTAATTGGTCAATTATTATTATTATACAACTTACTATTATCACGAGCCTAAAGGTCACACTACAATGATATTCGAATAATACTTCATGAGTGAAATTAAGCGAGACTTGTATATTGAGAGATGCATCTCGGTAACATATATTTGTCAAATATATTATTGAACATCAATTGGTTAAACTTAGAAAATTAAATTAATTAAGCAATTAAAATTGATGAATAACTTGATAAGTTATTCGATAGTGACTTCGTTAAAAGTATTTTAATTGACTTGTTAAGTTAATTAAAATAGAAACAATATTTAGTATTTCCGTTATTTAATTAGAAGCTCATACTTGGTCTAATTAAGTTAACGAGTTAAGCGATTTCTTAATGAGTTGCTTGAGTGGAATTTGGGGACTTAGTATTTAAAAGAAAGGATTATGGGTTTTTATCGCCAATCATAAAAAATCTTTAGCCTCTCTCTCAAAGCCGCCCCTCTCTCCAAAGCAGCCCCCCCTCCCCATAGAATTGGAAGAGTTTTCTCTTCCAATTTTATTCATCTTCAAACTCTAGCAAGTTCAAGTACTCGGTTCGTTTCCCTCTTGGTGTGTGCAATCTAGAGGACATCATTTCGGTGTTGAACAAGCTTTGGAGAGGACTTTGAAGGGGCTTTCACGTGGGGTTGATTGTGAGGATTTGGGTTCATTCGTCTTCCGTTGCAATGTAAGAATTCTTGTATTCATACATGTAATTTTGTGTTTAGATTAATATACATTAATTTGAGGATCGAGGAATGTATGAATTGGTGTTTATCATGAATAAATTCATACTAGACTCTAACAGTGGCCTCATGCTTTACTCGAGTTTGATGTATTTTATCTAGTTTGATTGTGTGTTGACATAGTTGTTAGATTAATTTGATTATTTCATGATTTATATATTCAATTGATAGATATATAATATGAAAAAAATCAACCCATTTCCATATGTATATCCTGCAATTTGGAATCATCATTTTTAATGTATTGATTTTGATGATTTGATATTTATTTAATTGTTTCATGAATTAGAAGGGATTAAAATTGATTAGTTTACATTTTAATTTGAGGTAGAATCATTTTTCAATTTCACAGAGGTTAATTTAGTTAGAAATTTCGAGAAAGAATGCAATTAAATCCGTGTCTTACATGAACCTTTGAGTTAAATCCAGATTCATTTTAGAATTTTTTGAATTTCTTAAGTACTCCAAAAATTCATTGAATTTTTGGATTATTTTGGGTTGAATTGAAAAACTAGAAGTGTTTTTGATGAAATTCTAATTGGACATGTTCAATAATGATATTGTTGATATTCAAAGTCCGATCCCGGAAATTTTAATTTTTAAAACCTCCCAATCATTTTTACAAAAGTTACGATTAATGGAAAAAAGCGAAATGAATTACCGTCGATTCGCCGAACTTGCGGACATCGTGCGGAGACACGTCACGGTGCAGGAATTGCGTTCGACCACGGATGTAGTTCGCAGAGCGTGTCTTGCGCGGGTGGCGTGCCGATGATGGTGGCGCCATCCGTTTTAGTAGTTGAAATTTAAATCGTCCGTTTTAGAAAACCTAAATGTATTTTATGAATTATTTTTTGTTTTAAAATTATTATTATTCGCGTAATTCGGTTTTAAATGTTAAATCATAAATTTTGTCATTAAGATGATTGAATATATATCTTGAATGACATTAAATTTGATTTATATTTCCCTTTCATAATTATTTTCATTAATTGATAATTTTTGAAAATATTTTTCATGATAACTTTTAAATTTTGAATTTTGGAGTTAATTACTTGTAAGTAATTATTCCATGATTTAAGTTGGTAATTATTGTAATAATTATCATTTAAAATAATGGGTAATTAATTAGTCAATTATGAACACGTTTATTCTCATTTTACAATTTAATATATGTGAGCAATTGGTGTTATTTGTTTTAATGTTTTGCCCATATATATTGTTATGGAATGGAATGGAGGTATATTGATATGATCCACATTTTTTCGGTCTACATACCGTATTATTGTAAATGACCTGCTGAGTCATATTATATTATTTTATTTAACTTTCTTGTTTCTCCCATAAGCTTGCATGTTGTCTAAGTTGGGATTAGTGTATTTGAATTGTAATTCCGAGACGGGCTGAGTGGAATTCCGAAACGAGAAGACCGAGAGGGTATGTAGGGCCAAATGTTAGTTTTCAAGTTTTGAAAATATAATAGGGTCTAGGGTGCCCTCATCGCACGCGGAATGTGCATTACTTGTTTTATTTTTCATGTTGTACATATGCTTGATTATGTGCTACAATTGCATGGTAAAATAAAAGCAAAGTAATAATAATCTCACCATTTAAAATTTAAGCAATGTATCAAGCCAATTTTAAAGTTGTGAAATCAGTTGCATCATCTGGGCACACTGTGATGGCAGGTGTTCGGTTGCACTTTGATGTGACAATGGATGTGTTAGTGATTTAACATTGTGGGCTTTCGGATGATCCTCAAGTAATTATTTGGTTTAGTTGGTATGCTTAACCGGTTTGTCGAATACAAAAGTCGGGTAGCATCTTGACCTGAATATGCTAAGCGACACAAGAGTTATGTAGTTTTACATAATTTGGTTGATAACCTACTATTATCTGATTCAAAATGTATGCGGTGTTGCCGTTTGGTTTAAGTATAATAGGTCTTGACTCTAATATATTTGTGGTTGAGTATTAGTGTTTACTTTACAAATTTATTTGTAATTTAGCATGATAAGTTTCGACTCTGTTGTCTTTATTTACTTATTCTTGTAGAATTATTATGCATGCCACTACTACTACTCCTAAGAACTTCGACATTTCAGCTTGAAAAGTGCAAAGCTGAATAACTCAAATTTTGGCCAGTGGTCTCGAGCTTGAGAATCTAGAATTTCTCTCAAGCAAGAGAAGCTGAATCGTGCTCAACAATAAGGTTCCTCCGAACCTAATGATAGTGCCTCCCGTGGGAAAAGAGGATCCCACAAAAAAGCAAAGAGTCGATGTTGTGGATGTCTGAGTGTCTCATCTTTTGCCAATATGGAACCTTAAGTTCCAAATTCAATATAAAGGTGGCGGCATATGACATACCGACAACTTGATGAATTTATTTCGAAAGGAAGCTAAAGCGAGATATGACCTTTATGCATTGCTCTTGTGGATAGCGAAGATGGGGAAGCAGACGGGCCATGAAACCCTCGTATCATTAAAATGATTGGCTTGGTCCGTCGACTGTTACAGGCACGGTGGCCTACCGAAGCGTTTTGTGGATCGTCTAAAGTGTCTTCCAAACAAATTCTCTGGTTTTTCATGAGAACTTCAATATGCACAAGTTTGAGTTATTCTAATGACTGCATAAGATGATCACGAAATCTTTGAGACGAATGCATGAATTAATCTAAAACTTCTCTTTGGGTTGAATAGAGAAGAAATTAAAGAAGAAGAAGATGTTTACCGGCCAAAGCCGAGGTTCGAGGAATCCCAAAGTTGGGCCAGGGGGAACATAGGAAGGATGACAGAATGTCATTGTGGGAACCTGAGTCCTTTGGAAGTGAGCTGCGAGGGGATCCACAGATGATAGGAAGAATGGGTCATGGCCGCTCATTTCTGGTATGTATGTTATTGAAGTTTGTACAACTTCTAATTCTCGCCGTGGAGTCTTTAGACACCGGTTGTGGTTCTCATATTTGTCGTAATATGCAGGAACTCAAGTCAAGTAGAAGACTCGAAAGAGGGGAAATGGATCTGCGTGTGGGGAACGGCGCGAAGGTTGCGGCCCTTGCAGTAGGATCCATTAGTTTAGAATGCCCGGGCCGTTTTGAACTTTATCTCCCAGGTTTACTATGTACTTTTGCAATTTGCGGGGAATATTATTCTGTTTCTATTTTGAATAATGATGGTTTTCATTTTAATAGATCGGTAATTAGGATCACAGAATGGGGTAGTATTTGGTACCGCCTCCGCTTGAAATGGTCTATTAGTTTTTAGACATGATTATTGACTCGTATAACATAAACTTAAAATAGAATAAGTCTAATGACTTAAAACCAAACATACCTATGGCATTGCAGTTAGGTCCATGTGCGAGAATTCGAATCGAAACTCCATTCGGTGGGATACTTGAAGGTTTAGATTTTGAATCATATGATAAGTATAATCTTTGCCTTACGGGCAAAATGACTAGGCACCCTTCCTTTGGATTCAATAGAAAGGCGGAAGTGATTTATTGGGATCATACACCTTTGATGTATGTGGGCCAATGAACACATCTAGAAAGGAGGTTATAACTACTTCATTACATTTCGCATTGATTCTGAGTAGATATGGTTTGTGTTTGATGAGACACAAACCTGAGTCCTTTGAAATTCAAGGAGTTCCAAAATGAAGTACAAAACCAATTGATAGAAAATAAAAGATTCTCGATGCGATAGAAATTGGAGAATATTTGATCAGTTAATATCATCTTAGGGAGTGTAGTATTGTTTCTAGCTCACTCAGCCAAAGAGAACACAGCGGCTTATAATAAGTGTCGAAAGGAGAAATCGAACCCTTCTAGCAGTATGGTTAGGTCTATGATGAATAATCGATCTACTAGTTAATTTAAAGGTGCTTCCACAAAAGCGCGACACTTACCTTAAGCAGGATGTCCAACAAAATCGGTAGAAAACTCCCATGAGCTGTGGTTTGGGAGAAGATTCCCAAGTTAAGTTTTTCGAGTTTGAAATTTGTGAAGCTTATGTTAAGAGATTAACAAAGGATAAACTTGCGCCCAAATCCGATAAATATATATAAGATCATCAAGAAGCTTGATTGGTTACTACTTCTACCTAAAGCATGAGAATAGAATCTACATTGCTAAGACAAGAGTGTTCCTTGAAAAGAATATCTATCGAAGGCTAGTAATGGTGTTTCATCTTGATGAAGCTGAGTTGATAAGTAAATGTCGATGCATCTGTCTGGCGAAAACATATGGCACACCACAAGGAGTGGCACCTTCTTTCATAGAAGATCCGGTTTTTGATCCCACGAGGAAGTTGTGGAAGAACCCGGCCCTTGGAGATCGACATGGATCTTCCCTTGAACCCATTTCTTGTAGTATGGTGAAACCTTCATCATTGAAAGTGACGAGCCCACTTCTTGCAAAGTGATAAATATGAGATGTTGACAAATGGCAAATAGCCATGCAATACGAGATGGATTCTATGTGCGAGCAAGGTTTGGTCGCATTGGATTTACGAAATGGAATTCGCTATTGAATGTAAATGGGTATTTGAAGAAACATGATAAAAATGAAAACGTGATGTTTTTTAAGCTAGACTTGTAGCGAGGTTTCAAACAAGTTCTGGCGTGGACTATGGCTTGAAACTTACTCGCCAATGGCTATGCTTAGAATCGTCAGGATAATCATAGCAGCCATTTACGCATTTCATGACTAGCAAATAATAATAAATGGATCTACGAATGGAAATTTAGAGGAGGATAATGTAATTTCGCTACTCCAGGCTTTACATATCTAAAGGACCTAAGAAGGTATACAAAGTTGCAAAGATCCATTTGTAATTGTAGCAGGCATCAGCCAGTTGGAATACATGTTTGTGAATCAATTAAAATTTTGAACTTTCATCAAAACGAAGAAGAATCTTGTGTATACAAGAAGGTAAGTGGGAGTTATGTATCATTCATAGTCGTATAGATGACATACTTGTCATTGACAACGTAGGATTCTTGAACTTCTAGAATCAAAGTTGGTTGTGTAATGTTCTCAATGAAAGACTTAGGCGCACAATATGTACTTGGAAGAAAGATCCGCCGAGATCGGGACGAAGGCTAGTTGGACTTTGTCGGGATACATGTGAATAAGGTCTTGCAAGGGTTCAGCATGGTAATCAAGGACATCTCCCATGTGACATGGGTTCCTTCCAGCGGAGCAGTGTCCCGCTACTAGTCTTTGAGATAGACAAATTGAAGAAGGATGTACCTTGCAGCCCCATTATAGGATCCATCATGTATTCCATATTATACACTAGACGATGTATCATGCCTTTGAGTATAACCCGATGAATGCCAGCTAATCCGAGGGTGAAAGCCCTTTGGATTGCGGTGAAGTCATCTTGAGAAAGAACTAAGATGCTTTCTTGGTATATAGTGGAGATGATGAGTTAGTAGTCACCGGGTACACCGATGCGGTTCAAGCGATAGAGGCGACTATCGCTCGGTGCGGGTATGTATTTTGTCTCAATGGTGGAGCAGTATCTTGGAGGAGTTCCAAGCAGAGTACTGTTGCCGATTCTACCACAGAATCTGAGTACATCGCAGCGTCTGAAGCCGCTAAAGAAGCATGTTGGATTAAGAAATTCGTGACTGAGCTTGGTGTAGTACCTAGCAGCAATACGTAATC
>JADFUC010002088.1:0-45016 GCA_019722365.1 Lithospermum erythrorhizon | reverse complement strand
GGCTACGTACATTGCTCTCTCTACCCCTCGTGATTTTGCCTTTAGTGTCAAATGTATTAATTGTTTTACGGGGTACCTTCGCGTTTCGAATTTTTAGTTGTGCCTTTGGGTTTGGGGTTAGATGATGTCACGGTGGTTAAAATCTATATGGAACGCTTTTGAGCTTCCAAACTATTTTTACTCTTATCAAAACTACCAGTTCTACCTGATGTTTTCATGGCCAACTATCAAGCCAGCGACTTTATATAGAAGCTTGATAACTACTCTAATACCCCAGGCGCATTTACTCGGTATGGTCAGCAGGTTGGGGTAGTAAAGTGGGCCGAACACGGCCCCATAAGGTTACTTAAACAAGCTTAATTTAAGCCACGTTAATGGAAATAAGCTTCTAATTATGCTCATGTTAAGATAAGAATAACAAACAAATTTGCTTGTAACCAAACAAAGAAAAGTATAAGTGGTTTATTACGAAACAACCATAAAACATGTTCGCTACTTTGCTAATGAACATGGAAAGAGTCTTCGCCTTCTATTCTACAAACATACACCTTTAAATTGCTAGTTTGTCATCAAAACATGCAAAAAAAAAAAAGATCGAGTACACGAAAATATTTGTGAAAAATGTGGTCTTTATTGATATTGAATAAAAAGTACAAATACTTCTATTACATTGTGAAATTGTTGACTACGCCAATTTGACAAGAGGATTTTGATGTCTACTTTGATTATAACATAATCTCAATAATTTCATAATATTTAAGACATAATCTCAATTCATAATTGACAAATAACTATATCAATTAATGCATAATCTCAATTAATAGATATAATCTCAATTTAAAAATAATTTAATTCATAATTGAAACCATAATATTGATTACTATGTAACATAATTGAGAAATATTAACACAAAATTGAACAATAATTTCGAATATATTGCATATTAATTATCAAAGAAAAACAGATTTTGCTAGGTTTATAACAATCATGATAAATTCATTACTTTTTCCAATTTTATTTAGTAACCAACATGAAATGAATTCCGTTAGGTATATAACTATCATGTGTTTTGTAATTTGAGGAGAGCCTAAAGTCCACATGGTCAATTCTTTAGTGTTATAAAATCATATATTTTTTCTTCAATCCTAATTTCAACATTAATTTAAATGTATAAAGTTAGTAAATGAAATGGTATACTTACTTGTTAAATGACTTCTTGATTGATCCCCAATGAACAATAATTGAGATAAGATCGAGAATAAATAACTATCATATTTAACAACAATAGCTTGAATTTTAACAATAATTTGACAAATAACTATCTCACATTTGGTAACATAATCTCAATAATTTTATAATATTTAAGACATAACTTCGCTCATACTCACAAAAAAATAACTATCTCTACTAATACATATAATCTCAATTATTACATTTATAATATAATCTCAATAATTTCATCATATTTACCACCACCGAAAACAACGATTTATTGCCCTCGGAGCAGCTTAAATTTATGGATATAATTTTCAAGTTTATTTCATACCAAGCATTCAACGAAGTTTGCTAGTTTTATACAGTTAACGTTCGCTTGTTTCATAACAAGTACGTAATGAGTTTTCTTGTTTTATAAGAAGCAAGTGACCAAATTTGCTAACCTTAACCGCTGTTTCGTGAAATATATATAATAAAGTCATTCATTTTAAGTTTTATAGCATAACGCAAGTATAATTTCTATTTGAATTTCAAAAGCCAAAGGTAATGATGCATTTAATTGCGAAGTTTACTTTAACATGTTTTGTTCCGTAAAAACCTATAAATAACGTCAAAATTACAAGGAATTATGCTTCCAAGATGCCAAGATCATTAAAGAGGTATCATCGCTCTTTTCTCGCTTGTAGTCAAGGACTATAAGAGTATAACTAATAAGAAAAAATTCATGACTCCGAGATGTCAACCCAAAAAGCCGTGTGAATTTCTCGTTAATCGGTATGAGTACGTTAATGGTGGAGGCTGGTCCATAAAGTCATCCATTTCTATATGTCAGTGATTCATAGGTCAGGCTTCTGCATCAAGGCCTCAGTACGAGGCAATTCGAATAAAGAACAAATGATGCTTACCTTGCCGACATGCTTCAGATTACTAAAGAGGGCTGACCTCGAGAAATGTTACTCGACCTCACTCTCGAGTTTACAATGTGTGAGCGAAGATACGGGATAGAGAAAAGAGAAACAGACGCTTATCGTTAAATTTTTTTGTTTCTTTTGGTAAAGAGAATAAATAAAATAGAAAAGAGAAAATACTTATTTCCAGTACAAACAAAACCTTCACGGCATGCTACACTTTCCCCGGAGTACAGAGAGGAAAAATTAAGCACGCGGGTTTTGACGTTGCCCAAATTATTCGGAGCAACGGAGAAGCGGTCACATCGCATTCTTGTCACATTACTCCAGATCGGGCTTCATATCGTACCGCAGTGCAAGTTCCCCTAGATCTCGACACCACCATCTATGCCTACGACACATTGAGCAATAATATGTTCTACAAAGAGCATTGTCACAACCGGACGCCAATGTGATACACACCCAAGCAACGCTGCTTAGCCATTTTCATCATTATTAATTCATTCCATGTGTCAATTATTTAATTTCTTCTTATATAATTAATTTGCTTAATTTTATAATAATGAGTTAATTTTATGTAATTAATTATTTAATTCATTCTTATATATAATTAATTATTTAATCTTATTTTTTATGTAATTAATTATTTAATTCATTCTTATGTAATTAATTTGCAAATTCATTCTTATGTAATTAATTTGCATTTCTTTAAATAAGATTAATTATTTAATTTTATTTGCCCAAGAATGTGTTTATGAAACAAACAGTTAATAATGAGCTTCTTAGCTAACAACCCAATTATTATCTCTCTTCGATGTTTAGTTGCTTATAAACACGAAAAGTAACTAGTTCGTCATGCTGTAAAACATAAAAAAGAACTCATTTTGTTGTTCCTTAGTAACAAATTCGCTTGTTGTCAAAGAAGCATATAAAGAACTCGCTTGTTGTCTTATTGTTTTGTTATAAGCCTCAAGCATGTTCGCTTGCCCACAATGGGCAAAATAGTAATTTCAAGTAACATTTTTAATTATTTTGGCAGCAGAGACAAGGTGCCTTGGGGGTTAATAACGATTCCGCCCCTGTGTCGGCCGCCTCAGCGGTGAGTCACAATAAAACTGAACACCAAGTCAAACAAACCGACGGACGACTTTGGGGCTTAAACACAATTCCTGGGCTCATCCAAAAACGTGATCGCTACCAAGTTTCAAATCAAAATAAGCTAAAAATTTAGTAACCATCACCGACATCGAACGACTCAACCCATAAATATATGCAAAGTAATGCCGGCAAGGCTACAACAACAGACGATACGCATCAGATCCTCGAATACAAAAATGACAATGACAAGGTTGAAAAAGGAAATACAACAATGAAAAATTGGTCGATGCAACACATCAAACGAGATCGAGGACATCCTCAGCCACCCGACATGCTCACCTAGAAGCGCCACTGAACAAATCAGTCAAATTCTCTTGGTCAACTAGCCAATTGGCCAACTCCAAAAGTAAATGAAAATGCCGCCCATAGCGAAGGGCGTAGTTCGCTTAAGCTACATGGTGTAAGTAGAATCCACATACGGAACTAGATACGGGACACTTTAATAGTCAAATATGATATCAATATACATGACTATCTAATCGTCATGCAATAAGGTTTCAAGAAGGTCTCGTGCATAACATGTTAAGATATAATAAGCGCCTCAATAAAGCTAACACAATCACCCAATGAAATCACAAAGGGAGACTCAACATCGACTATAAATCTAATCATCACCTTCTATCTCTCATGTTATCTCCACAAGTATACCAACCTCTAACGCCAAGCATATACCAACCGTCTAACACCTGTGAACGATCAACTACAGCTCACCCCTCTTATAATTAAGTATAAGGCCAAACCGCACGCTATACCTTGTAGTATAAAGCCACATTGACAATGCAGTCACAAAGAAAGTGATACCCAAAAGACTTCATACCGCCTATAACAAGAGGGTGCCAAATCGTTATTGAAAGTCAGTAGTGGCCATAATGCACACAAAGAAAGCTTTCTATCAAAAGAGAGTCATACCGCTTCTTATACCGAAGTATAAGGGCCAACCGCACGGAAGCTAATAGCCAAGCATATCATCTCGCAGCAGCGAGAAGTCAGTCACCTAATCCCTAGTAATCCCAACTATAGGTCACCCCCCCGATACCTCCGCCAAACTCACGCATAACCCAAACAACTACTTCAGTTCAACAAAGATACAAAGACACGCCTAAAAACATCCCACAATCGTAGAAATCAATCACAATCGCCGACAAGGCCACAAACATATCAAAAGTGTCAAGGCCACATAATATAAGCTGCTGCCGCATGCCACGCTGCATCGTAAATATAAGTCGGGAGTTCGTCGCTACTTATCTCCAAAGAATCTTCATATTGCACAATCACATAACACAACAACAATTACATGTATATCATTCTCATAATCATAACACAATGACATGATCATTCTCACATAATCACACCACAAATAAGTATCACAAATCATAAATGTAGTGCAATCTTTCCGCGGTGAAAGATCACCTCCCTCGTTTAGCTACCGCGAAACCTTCTCGCAAAGACAATCAAGCGAATCGTCTTTATCAACGCTAACAAAATACCCAGAAAGTATGATCAAACCTATTACTATACCATGCTCTAGAGGATACATAACCCAATTCTTAGGGGGAACTATTTCTAAATAGTCTAACTTGATTCGATAAACTATCGAATTATAATCCCATCTGACACAACGATCCCCGCTTAAATTCCATCTTATCACTTTCTCACTACAAATCAACTTTATAAAGTCATTCTTAATTAATCATCAAGTCTATAATTAACAACCTATACTCCGAAATATCCGTTATAACTCAATTTGAAATTTTCACTTTTTCGACATAATATCTCTTTAAATTTTAAATCACCAATTTTACATCAAAACAACTATAATAAGGTCCCAATATAACCTCCTACACATTTCAAAGTTTTAGAAAAATATCAACCCAAAAAGTCAAATCAACAAAGTCAACCCAGCCCATAACATCCTCAAACGACCTCTAAATCATTTAATTCATTTGCATACGTCACGTAACCCATATAACCAACTAAGATTGATTTCATCATAAATTCAATTATGGAAAAGTCAACTAAAAAGTCAACTATGTCAAAACCCAAGAAATATTTCGAAAGACTTGAAATTTCTTACCTTAACCCGAAGAGAAATCATGGAGACAACAATATTCTACAACCCATTTTTAGCCAATTCCGACAATCGTAAGAGAGAAATGGAAAAAACGCTCATGGGGAGAGGAAGTATTCTTTCAGCCAAAAAATGGAAATGTAAAGATGAAGATGATATTCTTGGTTTTATGACGCGAGGATGTGCTCGGCAAAGATATTTAAAAAAAATCGAAGTCCCGCTCGTTTCTCAGCACTATCCGCTTATCGCACTTAAATCTCACGAACCCGATTCAAAAGATAAAATTTCTTCCATGCAAACACTACTAAATTATAAATGAAATTGCCAAAAAATTTTAATAAATAATATCATCATCGAAAAAAAAAAATTATGCCTTATTCCTCGAAGTCCCACGACCGAAAAATTGTTTAATTTTTTTTTTCGTAACGGTTATTACGCCATGGGGAGTGGGTGGTGTTAGGAAAGTTTTTTAAAATTATTTATAATTAATAAAAAGAGCTCATATCTTTATTTATTGTAAAATTTGCCCCAATCTCTATAATTATTGGATAAGAGTAAAACACCCCTACTAAAATGTCAAAAATGGGGTTACAAAATATCACCTAACTTCCGAATGTGAGTGACCCAAAATGGTCATTATCAAAATAGGGTGATCGAAGTGGAAAAATAGGTTTCATTATCTAAAACAATGCAAATTGACAATTTTACCTTTTATAAGCTTGTTGCTTAGAATATTTTGTAAGCACCTAAATAGAATTCGTGTAAGTATTACTCGCTTCATCCCTAAAACATTGTCACATTTTGAATTTTAATACTTGACTTTTTTTAATTTTGAATTCAAATAACTTTTAGTATGTTGTATATTTGTTTGAGAAAAATATATGAATATGTATTTTCAATAAAATTTACTATTAACTTGATAATTTTGATTCATATAAAAGTTTTGGATGTCAATTAATATTGTAAAGTTTATTAATCTTACCATTTAAGTCCTTTCAAACTTGAAAATCTTTTATCATGAGGTAGCATTTAGTATTTGTGGATAAAATCCAAAACCGACGCGCACCGACTGAAACCGAACCGAAAATAATCGAAATTTTAGGAACCGAGCCGATTTAGGTTCCTCTTTTGAAATAACCGAACCGATGACTAAATTTCCTTTATATTTTCCAATTTTTATTTATTATCATTTTCACATTCAAGGGCATTTACTTGTGTACATCTTCTTGAGGTTCCGCTTTAGATTGTGATTTAACTTTACTCATTATTGATACAAGCATTGGGGCAAACGCCGCACAATCCAACTCTCAGGTCAATTTAATTGTGATTTATAATAATTTTTTTTTGGAATTGCTAGTATAATATATCGCTTTTCTTTTTATGAAGAATAACATAAACTTAAAAAGTTAAAGAACGATTTCAAAAATTTAATATCGATATATATGCGATGGTTTACTTACCCTCCTCCTCCATCATCTTATTAGCAAATCAAACGATTTAGCTATAAATTGCAATACTTATTCCATTGTATCCATACCCAACAAGTTTCATATATCTTCAAGATATTTGATTCTTCGATACTCGCTAAGAACGATAAAAAAACTTATATTCGAATTTCAAGCAAATACACATGGCGATTTTATTGGTTCTCAACTGAATTTCAGATAAAGAAAGATTCATAGTTATGCATTTTGTATATATATCGTAGTTATGCATTTTGATAGTTATCTAATTTCTTACACGTAACAATACGAGTTTCCTAGATGATTTTTTCTAGGTGTTTAGAGCATTTATAGCATGAGATTTCCTAAAAATTCACTCCAACAGCCACTTTTTTTTTTTGTCACTTTTTATGTATGTTATTTAGCAATTCTCCCATTATTCACAATAGGCCTGTGGGTTAAATATTAAATATGTCAATAGTTTAGATAGTTTTAAAAAAAGATGTTACCTCATAGACACTAGCATTTCTATTTTTATATAATTGAAAAAAGAGTAACATGGGAGTAGAAAATGTGAGAGCATTTGGCCGGGGTGAATAGCGAAATGACACTTATTGGGGCCCAATTTGCGAACTGGACAGAACCCACTTTGGTCATTTAACAATTATAATCCCTAAAATAAATTTTTGGGAAACTGATCTCGAGCGTTTTCTCTTACAGAGAGGTATTTGGCAATCACCATAAAATTTCGACTTAGAAGACTACATTGGGCCTCCCTAAAAGCTATTTCTGAAAGTGGATCAATCAGAAAAACGACAAAAAAATCGGCCCCGCATTCTTCCAGCCTCCCTAAAATGTTGTTCCCCATAAAATTATTATTCACTCCCACCCTATTCACCCCTAAATTCTCAGACTTCCCTATTTTGCTATTTTTTTCTCTCTCTCATTTTCTATTTTTCAATTATATAAAAAATAAAAAATAAAAGTCAGCTTTTAAATATTGCCATATACACCTATAAATTAAAAAAGACATTTCATTCATCATCCATATTTAATATATTATTTTATTCTTTTTAAAATTTAATTTTTATTCTAAATTTCTATCATATATTCAAATATTTATAATAAACGGTAATTCTTTAGGCGCTGGGAAGTTAATAGGTCAAAGTTCGAAGCCCCACCTCCCTACCATTATTTCCTAGAATGGACGGACCACCTATTTAATGGGCTCGATACGAAAATCTTCCAAGGGCATGCTATCATCAGTCGATCGTCCACTCAATTCTCCAACGCACCGGTCGCACTCCAGCCCTTAACAACTTCATATAAAAATAAAATAAAAATAAAAATAAATAAATATTTTTTGTCATTTACACATAAATTAAAAGGACATTTCATTCCAACATTCATATTTAATATATTATTTTATTCATTTTAAAAATTTAACTTTTACTTAAATTTCTATTGATATATTTAAAATTTTTAATTTTTAATTTTGGGAAGTAATAATAGAAAACAAGTAAAAGAAAGATACATAAAACAACCCAAAAAATAAAAAAGTCGACAATAGTGTCAATTTTGTGAAATTATGTGTTTATTTTAACGTTTATATATAGATGTATATTGTAAATTTTTTCTAAAACTAATAATATAACAAATATATAAATATGTAAAAATAGTGTTATTATTTATTAAATACGATATAAATGATAATTAATCTTAAACGAGTTTATCAAATTATATAAATTATATATAATCTTAACTTCTAAGACTGGAAAGACAAAAACCATGACATTTAAATCAATAAAAACTAAACTAAAACAACTGATATGTCAAATATATAACATTCCTCATTTCCCTGCTGTTACCCTCTACCTACAAGCTGCGTGAACAGCCTCCTCCTCCTCACCAAGCCGCCCTCCTTTCAACTCAATTTCATCATAAAAGGATTAAAAGGTTAGTTTATCATTTTTGTTTAATTCAACTCAAGTTATAACTTTTCAATTTTTTGTTTAATTCCCTTATTTTTGTTTAATTTGTTCAATTCAACTCAAGTTTGACTCTAGTTTTTCAATTATTATATAACAAAAGCATTTCAATTGAGTTGTTAGCCAAATTATTCTTGAGAGTAGCCAAATTCCATCTCTAGTTTTTCTGAATGGCGTATGTGTTATATTTGCAGATCACTCCATTCCTGTATTTTCTTCATTTGTGTTGTTTTTGTATTATAGTTTGATTACTTTGTATTACATTTCATTTGTATTATAGTTTGATTCTTGTAATTGTTATGTATTTTTTTTCTTTTACATTTTTATATTTAACACTAATATATCTATTTTATTTTTGTAGAGGTGAATTCTACTTTGGGACCCAAACGCCTATCATCTACAGTATTCACCACCACCATAATCTCCTGAACCCCTAAAAAATGGTAGGATTCGAACTCGGGTCTGTCCCATTCAACAACGACGGGTGGGGCCCACCGGATTCCACCTCAATCCCCTTCGCCTCCTTTTCCCGTTCTGAAACTAGGCCGATTAAGCTGACTGACCAAGCGCCTCTCCAACCCTCCTCCTGGGCACTTAATCTTAAACAACCCCTCCGACTGGCCTTCGACCGGGCGACGACTCACATTTCCGCCGAAGACCTCCTTCCGCCTCGGCCGACACACAAACTCCACAACACCCAAAACCCCTTATCCAACCCCCGATGGAATAACCGATTCAACCAAACCGCCTCAATCCACAGTCGGTCATCCTCAACCGGAATACCACCCCATTGCCTGCTAGAAGAGAATCTTCAGTATTCAACCAGTGTCGATATTCAACCCGAGTGGAATATGCTTGATCAGATCCCGTTTTCCACCTTTCCAAGCTATCCTTCTCCGTTCCCGAGCCTGAGGATTTATTGATCTGTGGGCAGCTGGAATTTTATGACCGTTCATGTGATCGTATTACCCCCAACAAGAATCCAGCGAATGCCTCGAGAGGTGTTTAAAAACCGGCTTCTTCTGGGTTACTACTACTGATGATCCTGTTATTCATGCTTGGCTAAGGAGTGATAAGGCCACTGTTTTCGCCACAGATTCCATTCTGTCCACTTTGATGTGTGCTCCTAGGTCGGTTTATTCGTGGGATATTGTTGTTCAGCGTGTTGGGAATAAGCTGTTTTTGGATAAGCGTGATGGCTCCAATTTGGATCTCTTGTCTGTTCACGAGACTTCTCAGGAGCCTTTGCCAGATGTCAAGGACGATATTAACCTCGGCTTTTACCCTTGAGTGCTCTGAGGCCGCGTGATATTAATCAGAATTTTTCCCAGCACGTTTTGGTTAAGGGTGGGGAGAGAGTAGGATGACCTCGAGGAGGCCAACCTTTGCCAATGAGAGGGGAGGAGGCCACTGCTTCTAAAAGTCTATAGGTATAGGAGGTGGAAGTTGGATGATGATATGTACTTGGTAGCCAGGTGTGAGTTGCAAAGTTTGGTGGAGGTCAATAATCAGAGGTCATTAATGACGTTGAATGCGTTGAATGAGTTTGACCCCAAATACTCGGGTGTGGATTGGAGGCAGAAGTTGGAGACTCAGAGGGGCGCGGTTTTGGCCACTGAATTGAAGAATAATGCTAATAAGATTGCCAAATGGACTGCTCAGGCATTGTTGGCTAGTGCTGATATGATGAAATTGGGATATGTTTCGAGGGTTCATCCTAGGGACCATTTTAACCATGTGATCTTGGCTGTTGGGTATAGCCCAAGTGATTTGCTTACCTCAGATCAATTTGAATACTTCGAATATGTGGGGTATTGTGAAGAGTATTGTGGACTTGTGTATGAAGTTGAATGAGGGGAAGTATGTGCTTGTTAAGGATCCTTCCAAACCACAAGTTAGGATTTATGAGGTTCCTCCAGATGCTTTTGAGAAATCCACTATGTGGGTTGTTTCTCCATACCGGAGAAGATCACAACCACCTGCAGAGGATTCTGCAGAGAGGTGTGAATGGAAAGTAAAATGGGCTAGAGGGACAAGGAGGTTGCCATTGAAGCTGCTAAATGTAATAGGGCAAGCCAATTGAATTGCCATTATAATAAATTAAGGCTATTTTCTGTTTATGTGAATTTTTATTAGCTTTTGTTATTATCGTTGTGATGTCACTTAAGGATATGCTTTTGAGAATTAGTTTGTTTTATTTATCATTGTCTACACCTTGTTATGATATCCCTCTCGAGTAGGCTTCATTCAATTCAAAAAAAAAAAAAAAAATCATATAACAATTCCTTTTATGCCTTAGACCCAATGACCCTTTCGATTGTTATGCACTCTGTTATTTCTTTCACCGGTTGTGAGGGATTCAGGGATTTATCCTATCTCACAAAGTATGGAATACGGTTCGGTACGGAATTCGCTTAGTTTAGAAAAATCCGATAAGCTAGGTGTATATACACCATTTTTTATTTTATTAATTTATTTATTTAAAAAAAAATCGGCTTTGAATATAATTCAATCTTTTGCAACTTTGTCCTATTTTCAATTTTATTTTTATTAATTACAAATGTTAAAAAGCCAACTAATCAATAAATTATTAGTAGCATTAATAGGCGAATCAATTAGCAAAGAGCTAGCTAATCACGGAGTAATTTTAATGATTATAAGGAATTGAAAGGTCAAAGAATAGAAGAATGGGAGTAATTAGTTTTAATCATTTAATGCTCATTAAATGCGATGATGAATTCCAAACCTATCATCCTCTCTTCTCCCTCTTCATCTTTTTCTCATCTTTGCTGGCCTCTTCCATCAGAAAACTTAAAAAACAAAAGGCTAGCCATGGCAGATTCGAATTCGCTTGGGAACGCCCTTAATGGGCGAATTATGAGCGGATCGAACTCCTATTGAACCAAATCGAAGTTCGATAGCATTTCCAGCGAATTATGTGACTATGGATTTGTCATGCCTTTTGCAATCATGCTATTTATCATTGGGCTCTAAGGTGATGATATTTAGTGATGTTATGATTCATTTCTGTGTATTTGGAACTGGAAATTGAGTAGTCTTATTTTAGTGTTCATGGTACAAGCCTTGTATAAAGAAGTGTATCAGCAGATAAAACGCTCATTAAAATTAAGATAGCTTGGCATTTTGTACTTCTATTTTCTTTCTGAAATCTTTGTCATATTAGATATAGTTACAGAGATACCTATGGAATCTCATATAATTTAGCAGCTCTCTGTTTTCTTATAGTTTCCTCCATTTTCAACATGTTCTGAGTTTGGCCCACTGCCATGGCAGATGAAGTGTCAGTTTTCCATCATCGGTCTTTCAAGAAGACTGAAAGACCATGCATACTCTCACCCACAGTTTCAATAAATTGTACTCCGTATAAGATAACAGTCACCTAGAACCAAATGAAGATCAAGAATGAGAAACTCCATTTTACACCCATACTGAACTTCAGGAATAACTATTGAGAACTTCTAGGTACACAAACACCCATAGAAGTTCATGTAAGAGGGTATCATGTCAATAAGATGTTTTAATGGGGACGGACTGTAAATTCGGTGGCAATATGTCTACGCTGGTTCAAATCCAGCTCGGCCCAAAATTCTTCAGTTATCCTTGTGTCTCGATTAATCATCTGTGCTTATATTTAGGTTGGTCCATGGTCCATATGATTTGAGACTAACAATATATTTATAGTGACCTTTATTTTCTTTTTTGGGTTATTTGAATAGTAAATATTCAATAAATTTTGCTGTTTTACCCAGGTTATACTTGGCAGCGAGTGCCATCTTAGACATCTATGGATATTGTTACAAGAAACGAAGGAATTTAAGAAATACATCTTTGCATTCTCAGCTGGAGCCTAGATGAAATGGCAGATATATTGTTAAGAGCTAATGTTCACCGATTATGAGTCTTCCTTTTGCATGTCAGAATTACATTTAATCTATGTTTGGTTTGGATGATCAGTTGTCTTGAATTTTTTTGCCAGATTCTGCTCGATCACATTTCAATACTATGCCCCCGAGGCAAAATATTATGCCCAATGGTTATTTTAAAATTATTAGTCTGCTTTTGGTTTTGGAATAGCTAGAGAAGTAGCCTACCCTTATAATCAAATGTCAACCATAACGGTTGATCAATAATATTTTCCATGATTGAAGATTGAATTGAAAACTAAGCTAGAGAGAAAAAAGAAAGAAAAAGAGAGCATTGGATTTCATTTCATTCAAATGAGAAAGTATAGAATGATTAGTTATAATTAGAAATTCAGCTGCACTATTTATATTACTTTAGCTAATTGAAATTTAACTAACCAAATTAAATTAGCCAAACTAAGTAATCTCAAACAGAGAATTTGGCAGGAAAATCAGTTATGCTCTTTCTTCGATCCAAGCCGTCGAATTGATAATCCAGCTTGGAAGCCACAATAGCCGTTCGATTCAACACCCCCGCAAGCTGGAGATGGGGACAACCCCAGCTTGGACAACAAATAATTGTGTTGAGGAGAAGGAAGAACCTTAGTCAAAATATTCGAAACTTGTTTTGTAGTAGGAATATGCACAAGTTGAATCAAACCATCAAGAACTTTCTCCCTCGTAAAGTGACAATCAATATCGATGTGTTTCGTACGCTCATGAAACACAGGGTTCTTGGCAATGTGAATAGCAGAGGTGTTGTCACAATACAGTTGAACATGTGCTAAGTTAGGAACATCTGTGTCTTGAAGCAAGCGAACTAACCAAGTAACTTCAATACTAGCCTGAGCCATAGCTCGATATTCAGTCTCAGTTGAACTTTTGGAGACTGTAGTTTGTTTCTTGCTTTTCCAGGAGATTGGAGAACCCCCAATTGTTAGTAGCCTGTAATAGACCTCCTAGTGGTCGGACAAGCAGCCCAGTCGGAGTCTGAAAAAGCTTTAAGTTGCAAACCTGTGTTGGAAGCTTGAAGTAGCAGACCTTGTGCAAGAGTCTTGTTAACATACCCCAACAAATAATGTAAGGCCTGTAAATGTGATCTTGGAGATTTCATGAATTGAATATGATAAGTCAGGTCTTGTATTAGTTAAGTAATTAAGCTTGCCAACCATTTTCCTATAGAATTCTGGATCGCAAAGAACCTTCCTCTAGAGTCAACTTCAAATTTAGTGGTAATGGTGTAACATGATGATGGGCAGACTTCAACTCCATTATTCGACTATCACCAAGAAAGTAGTGAAGAGCTCCCAAGTCCTTAATGCTAAACTTAGCATGTAGATTAGTCTTCAAGGCTATTATGGCAATAGGATCAGATCCTGTTAGAATAATGTCATCCACATAGATGGAAACCAAAACAATGCCGTGATCAGAGTGCTTAAAATACAAAGAATAATCATTCTTAGACTGTTTATACCCTTCACTCAACAAGAACTCATTTAATTTAGCAAACCATTGTCTTGAGGCCTGCTTGAGCCCATACAAGCTTTTTCTAAGCCTGTAAACACATCCACTAGGCACATTCACTCCCTCTGGAGGTTTCATATACACCTCTTCCACCAAGTTACCATGCAAAAATGCATTGTTAACATCAAGCTGAAACAAAGACCAACCCTGAGAGATAGCAACTGGGAGAAGGCATCTGATTGTTGCCATTTTAACCATAGGGGAAAACGTTTCATGATAACCAAGCTTCTGTGTAAAACCTTTAGCCACTAAGCGAGCTTTGAACCTCTCAACTATACCATCAGACTTCAATTTAACCTTATACACCCATTTACATGATATAGCTTTCTTTGTTGAAGGCAGTTGCATATATTCCCAGGTACCATTAGCCTCAAGAGCCTCAATTTCCTTGCTCATGGCCATGACTCACCTAGGATCTTTAATAGCTTGTGTATATGTGTGTGGTTCAGTGAAAGACATAACGGATGCAACAAAAGAAGTAGAAGGAAAAATGGAAGAAATATCAGTGGTGATAGCAGCTAATGAACTCTTTGCTCCATAACAAATGTAATCATGCAAATGCCTAGGTGTGTTGTGTCGCCTGCTAGATCTTCTTGGCAAATCAATTTTAGAGCTCGTATTAATAGGAATGGATGTATTACTATTACTAGAAAAAGATGAAGATAATAATGGAGAACTATCACAATCATAAACAATGTTAACAGGAGAGCTTATAATAAGATCAGTTGAGTGTGAAGAGAACTGATCATTATTAAAATGATGTGAATGATTTCTTAAATTAACTGGATAAAAAATAGATGTAGGAAAATCATTGGTGACATGAGGTAAAGGCATATCAGTAGGCAGAACACAATTGTGATAGGGCAAACAATTTTCAAAAAACTTCACATCCCTAGAGTAAAAAATTGTTTTAGTGCTAAGATTCAAGAGTTTATAGGCCTTCTTCCCAAATGGATAACCAAGAAAAATACATGGATTAGCACGAGAGTCAAACTTGGACCTACCTGGTTTAATAGAACTAGCAAAGCAAAGGCAACCAAATGCTCTTAAGTGATCATATGTAGGTTGTTTATGAAAAAGCAATTCAAAAGGTGTTTTGTAGTCTAATGATGGTAGAGGAAACCTGTTAATGAGATATATGGCTGACAAAATGCAATCTCCCCAATATGTGATAGGCACATTAGATTGATATAACAAAGATCTTGCAGTTTCTAGAATATGTTTATGTTTACATTCTACAACTCCATTTTGTTGTGGAGTATAGACACAGCTGGTTTGATGTTGTATACCATGAGAACTATAAAACCTGACTGCAGCACTACTTTTGAATTCTAATGCATTATCAGATCGAACAATCTTGACTTTAGCATTGAACTGAGTATGGATAAAGCAAATAAAAGACTGCAAGATACTAAAAGCATTGCTCTTCAAAACCATAAGGCGTGTCCAAGTAACACGTGTAAAATCATCAAGAATTTTTAAAAAATACTTGAAACCATCATGAGTGGGCTCTTTGTAAGGGCCCCAAGTATCTATGTGCAGAAGTTCAAATGGAAAACTAGATTTTGCACATTAGAAGTAAACATTTTCCTGCACTGCTTAGCCTTGGGATAGATTTGACAAACAACATCCATTTTATTAAATGCAGTTTTTGGAAAAGTAGGAACGTGATGAAAATTTTCTAATGGAAAATGGCCAAGCCTACAATGCCATACCAAAATATCACTCTGAGATAAAAAATGGCTTTTATTAATATTGGAATAAGTAGATTTAGTTACACATGACTGTACAGACTGAACTTTGAAAGGATCATAACACTCAACATGATCATTATTAGTAGAAACTTGAAAGCCATCAGAACTATATGCCACAACACTATTTAAAGTCCATTTAACCTGCTACCAAGCACTAAAGGTGTCTTCTAAGAAGGGACGAGAGCGATTGGAATTAAACAAAACTGTAGCAGATAAATGTGTGCAAAGCTTTCGTATAATATGGTCAGAAATGTGCACCGTGTCAATGTGGTGAATTCATTAGGGATAGTTATGAATGCAGTTGGTACTATAGGTTTATAAGATGTGAAAAGTGTAAGGTAAGGTGTGATATGTCCATTGATTAGCCATGCCACAAACAGAGAAACATTGAACCGATCCCATTGCGCAACTACACATAAATACTTGGATTCCTCTGTGTATGTAAAGCCAATTCTCGCTGGATTTGTTTGCGCATACCTATGTAGCAGTTTGACAGTAAATCACACTCTCTGTAATATCCTTATCTACCGAATGCAAAAGCCAAGCCAACACCATACCGTTGCACCGATCCCATTAACGGGATCAAAATTGACTCGATTTTGACCAGAGTTATTTTGATGTTGACCAAAATTGATTTGATTTTGACCAGAATTGACTTGATTTTGTGGTTGCGATGTGTTTAGAGCATCAGAATCCTCAACCTGAGCATCTGATACCACAATATTTAGAATGATTAGTTATAATTAAATTCAGCTGCACTAAGCTATATTACTTTAGCTAATTGAAATTTAACTAACCAAACTAAATTAACAAACTAAGTAATCTCAAACAGAAGGTGGCGGGGAAAATCAGTTATGCTCTTTCTTCGATCCAAGCCGTCGAATTGACAATCCAGCTTGGAAGCCACAACAGCCGTTGGATTCAACAATCAATAGATCTTAAGACTCAATGTTTTTGAAGATAACAAATTAACATTTTCGGACTAACTGTTTTGGATAGATTTTACGTAGTACGTCCCGAGTACAATTCAAGTCTTAAAATGCAAGGCCATGCTTTAAAAGACTGAAGACTTTATTGTATAAGTTTTTGTAAGAATTAAGAAATCTCTAAATTATTCTTGTTTTATGAGTAAGATTAAGAATACAATTTTAATGTAATTAAAATATTAAAACTTTTTTGAGAATTGTCTTTTTTGATTAGTACTTACATTGATATTTGTCCTTGTCCCTAGTGTAGTATTTCAAATAGGAAAATTACAAATATTTCGATATAGCAAACTAAAACGAAGTGTTGTAATTATCAATAAATGCATGATAAGAAAATATCAATAATTAAAGGATTTTGCAAGTTCATTATTAGTACAATATGACAGACTAGTAGTTTAATATGAATGGATTTTGCTGATACTGACGAATGATGGAACCACAATTAGCGATTAGTGAAGCATTATTTTGGAAGATAACGTGAATTGATGGAAAAGTTGTAAAAATAACGCTCTTTTATCATGCTTTTAAAACACTTTTCTTCTTCTTAACTTTTATTAACTGAGAATAACGTCAGCACATGTCATGTAACCACCACCACCAGCTACCATCTTAAATCACCGTTACCCTTAATTTTCTCCCTTTCTAGGAAAACCGGCTGTAATCCCACTCCCCCATAAACTAAATCCACGATCCCGCTACAACCTAGATCCCCCACACATTCCTGAGAGCCTGACATTCGCGACCAGCTTCCCATAGAAGCTACAGATCATACCCTCCCCACTAAGAACCTCGCCTTACGAAAAAAGGTAATTTTTTGGTTTAATTTAAGTAAAATCATTCTTTTTATTTTTGGTTGATGGTAGTGTTTGAGTTGGGGTAAGAATGCACATTAAAAATACCAATATACATCAGCCTCGCCCACTAAATATATATTACAACTTGCCAGTGGTGTATATTGATACTATTTAGGTGGCAACATTGGTGTGTATTTGGATGTATATTTGTGAGGTTAGAGTTGGTGGATGATAGTTTTTGGTTGGTGATGGTGGTGGTGTTATATTGACCGGGTTTTTCGGTGGTTTTGTTTTAATTGGGGTGCAATTCAGGTGGAGAAGGTGATGGTAGAACTATTTTGAGGTGGGGTTTGGGAGGGTGGTGGTGATGGGATGTGGGTGGGGGTAGGGGTTTTTGGTGAAAGGAAGAAGAAGATGATGAAGGAGGGGGTGTTGATGGTGGTGTTTTAATTGAAAGGGGAAGAAGAGAAGAGATAATGTAGAGAAGGAGGTGTTTTTAAAGGGTATTTGGTATTTTAAATGGGGATATATTATTGAATAAAAGGTGTTGTTTTCTCCACTAAATAAGGCTTGTTGTTATCAATTTTCTCTTCAAAAGAATAATTTCTAAGCTATAATTACATCATCAGGTTAATAATGAAATAAGTAATACCTTGACATTTTATCACGAATAGGAATAAAACGATGCACCTGAAGCTTATTGAGTGAGCTATAGAGTCAACAATCACGCTATGCATAACAATGAATCACCAGGCCTGAAAAGAAGGGGAGAAGAAACCAGCCAAGGATGCCGGACAAAGGCTCCCCAGGCCAAAGAGAGCAATCTAAATCTTTGGAATTATAGAATGACAATTTAAAATGGACAAAATTTAAGCTAAAAATAGCGATAAATATGATAAGAGGGAGTAATGAAATGATAAAGGAATTTCCACAATATAAAAGTGAAAAGCGTTAAAAGACCTGAGAATTACAACATCCACAACTTCTTCACTTTATTTTTGATTCTTTCAAATTCAGGAGGAACAAACAAAAATTATCGAAAATTCATATGTGACCTTATGAGCAGAATGAATAAGAGTGTCGAAGCAAATGGGGTGGGAAGCCATGAGAAAAATCTCGAGTTTACATGTAACTAGTGAAATACCTTCGATATTGAAAGTTAGAAATTGATGTGGTCCACAAAGCCGGTGAAGATAGGGCAATAAACTACGACTCGCCATTTGCACCATTATTGTGCCTGAATAAAGTGCAAAGGTCTAGGTCTAGGGCGATAAGTGTTTGTTATATAGTGTTTGAGGCCCTAATTGCATTAGGGCGTCATTTACATTTTTAAACTTGTAATCCGATATAATTTGCACTTGTTTTCGTTTATTTGGGTTTTAAATTATCTGGGAGTTGAAGTGAAGAATCGAGGCGCTTGAATTGAAGATATGAGCGATCCTTTAAGAGTTACATGAGTCATGATCAAGAATAAGGGATTCGGTATGATATTAGGTTATAGTAGCACATAAAAGTGGAGAAGTTAGAGTAAAAAGGATATATCTTTGATTCCCCAGGAAAAATTAAATGACGTTATCGAGCTTTTAGTACCATTGGAAGTTAGGTTGATTACTTTTAATTGGTTTTGAATATTTTAAATTTAAAATTTATTTTATTGTTAAGGATGAATACCATTAATTTCATGTATTTGACTCAATATTTTATTATGAACTAATTTTGTATTAGTCGGGACCATGATGTAGTTGGATCGGATGATTTAATTTTCTTTAGGTTATTTGTTTCCAGGTTCATAGTGCGATTGTGTGCATAGTGGTATTTATGTCTTACGACTCTCAGAAAAAAATGATAAGTCGTTCATAAGTGATGCAATTCTTTGAAGCAGGGTTATTACAAGCAGATTAATAATCGAACATGTTTCAACACCAGAGATACTTGGGTGTCTGGTAATACGTTTAATAAGCATAAGTTATAGAAAAATATCTCTGTTTTTTAGTATCGTAGAGATATGATTTAGTTCATAGGAGGCTTAGTGGTGTTAGCGAAGTAATATCGGTGTATAGGAATACTTTTGTTATGAACTAATAAGTAACTACTAGTTAAGTGAATCGATGATCAGATGAAATCATTGTCTTTTTGTATAGTTCGAATATTAAGTACAATCACTACTTTTTTTTACATTCGATTAGTATTAGCTAATTCCCAGTAACGGAGGAAGACAGTTAAGTAGTCTAAATAAAGATTTACTATTTAATTGTTAGTTAATTAAGGATTAAGAAAAGATAGTATTTAGTATGTTGGAATTTGTGAGGCGATCTTTCGTTCTTGTCGTTATATTCTTTGTGGCATGCAGATTTCGGCTAGGAACACATAAGTGGTGTTGTCATAAGGCCTTCTAGCAAAGTGGGTCATCACGAATCCTTGTCTACCGGTTTTCCCTTTGTGGAGCAAGACAATCTTTTCCAACATGATACCACTCCTCTTGGAGAGCTTAATGAAATGCCGCTAGCATTTCAAACGCTTGTACTCTCTTAGTATGACTTTCCTGAGGCAAGGCATGTGGAACATGGTTGAAGCCCGGAAATAATTTCGGTGCAAGTCTTCCTAAAAGTTTGAAACAGAGTTAACCAAAACTGTTGGACAGAACTGAGTGTGGATATGATTTGATAATCAAAACTGCTGGACAGAACTGAGTGTGAATATGATTTGATATTTACATCATTCGCACTCCTATTGCAGAAGCCTAATAATACAAAAGGCTTCAGAAGAAGCTTGAAGGTAAAGCTGATAGACCGACTAGATCATTGTCATTATAGGCACAATAGAGCTCTAGATTCTTGACATTTGATGCAAATTGTTCACAGCCAACTGTGACTTCATTAGACTCCAAAAGCTTGACAATTGAAAAAAGTTAAAGTAAATGAAATGATTCCATATCAAGGAAAACAACTGTCAGTTTTACTACTAGTCTCAACAACTATAAAGAACTCTAATTAAATATTTGAAGAAAAGAATTACCTCAATTGCAGCTCCAATTCATTAAATCAACTCAGAATATTTAAGAAAAATGTGAATGGCACAATATCTATGGACCATTCCACAATAAATTTTTAAGAACATAAGAGTGTAGAGTAGCAGGGATCTAATGCAACTTTGTTATAATTAAAAAAACTGATGATTCAACACGTGAACAACGCCTACAGTTTCGTGCAATCATCACTAAATGATTCTGGCAAATTACACTTTCTCGATCCATAAGAGATGTAAAATTATGCAAACATATCAATCCTTCAACATCAAGCATACTTCAATGATACGAGCTTTGAAATTGAAAACCCTTACACCAGAAGAAGCCATAACAGGATAAAACTTCTGAAGAAAACAATTATTAAATTATATGCCATTAACCTTAACAAATGCCACTTATATAATTCAAACCACAAATGCACAGAAGTTACATATCTTAAATAACATGAGGGAGAATATCAAAAGTTCTTCCGCTAACTAATGCTCTGAATCTAATGACCAAAAAAGAACAGATGTAGTACATATTTTCCAACGTTAAGACATATTTCATAGATTAAAAAGGTTTCTTCAGAAATTAACTCACTAGTTGGTATAATGGTAACACATCATGCAACACTTTCATAAATGAATATTCTAACTCGATCCCAGCCAAAATGCAAAACATTACTCTCTAAACATTATAGTATTATGCAACACTTTACCCTCCATACGTTAATACTCCGTATTATGCAATTTCCCAAGTAGGTGTGTAGGCCTCATACATATAAATGTAACATTTTATTTTTGGTGTTAACCTCTATGAAAACTATTCCACTAACAATAAATTGGAGATATTACTGAAATAGCTGATCATTTTCTCCCAGCTTTGATAGTAATCTACTATCCTGAAAAAGGGCATGAAATCCAAACACGCCTCCTCCAATATCGAGGTACCCTCGCTAACATACTTCCCAACATCCACATTAACCAAGCTAAATTTTTTCATACTCGGGCAACAAATGTCCAAGTCCATTGGCGATTTAAATTTCATACTCTTTATGGATTGTGATATAAATATAATTTATGGACCCCAAGATAAAAGAATGTCCATTAAAAGCTGTAGGTTTATCCGGAAGTTTTGTTAAGGTTAAACTGCGAGGTTAGTATATGGACACCAAAGCCTCTATTTGGGAAAGCGACTTGTGGTGATGAGTTATAATTTAACACCACTTGAGTGCACGAGATAGATACCAAATAGTATAAGCGGTCCTTTATTTAGAGAGAGTTTATTATTTATTTGACTATACTAGTTAAACTATTCTAGAAAGCAATTTAAATAGGAATTCGATGTAAAATTAATTAAACTAAATACAATAATAAAAGAAGAAAAATATATATTTTTGGTTTGTTGGAGAATAGATTTCATCAATACAATTTCAGCTAAATATTTATAATTTAAACATTCAGTTATATATTGGGTTCAATTACACTAATGTCCGGGATACCGTTCGGTGCCCGGCTTTACCGGTTAAGTCCCTAGATTAACTAAAATACTATTATTTATAGACGATTTAATTCATGTAAGAACATAAAGCACAAGATAATCTATTGAACCAATTAAGATATTGTATATTTTCATATAACAATTTCCTAATCAATTATTCACTATTGTGTATTAAGTTTTTCATACGGTACGTGGCTTAACAATAATACTGGGGTAAAATTACACACAATGCATAATACAAGAATTAATATAACTGAAAATAAATGATAAATAAATATAAAACTTTAAAAGTATGATTACATCAAATCCCCAACAATTTAGAATTAAAACATAAGTAAAAGTATAATTAAAAGAGTAAAATATAGAACCGATTCAGGAACGTAAGCTAACTCCAAGCACCAACATAGTGAGATGTTGTGCCACATGATGATGGACGTAGGCTACTTTTGGTTGGCAGGGCCATTCGGCCAAGGTTGCTTTCGAGACCGGCTGCTCCACTTCTCTTTACATATTCTTCTTTATAAGTCATTTGACCTATTTTAGTTCGGTCTAAGCCCGCCTTCTATTAATTGTTTTAAATTTATTTAATTAATCTATTTTTCTTTAATTTGTCCGACAATTCACAACTTTCATCAAGTATTTCGAAAAAATATAAAACGTCAATAAATATCACATATTTTATCAATTAAACATTGAAGGCTCATCAAATATATTAATTTAAGAACAATAAACTCCTAAAAATATGTGACAAATATTCACTAATAAATACATGATAAGGAATGTTGACATTTGTAAATCATCAGGAATTCTTAAATTCTCTATAAATGACCACCATTCTTCACATTCATGAGGTAAGGCCTAACCCTATGTCCTTAAGTTATTCTCTTGGACAATTTTGCCATCGGAATTATTTAGATGGAAGCTTGATTAGGTAGTGATACAGGTACATGTGGAGCTCGTGGGCCCCCGAATGATGGACAAGAAAATAACCCTCGGGATAGACCGAGGGGAATTAGTCTGAGCCCGCAGTGTCCTCGCTCCTTTGGACAAGCGAGAAGTGCCTATAGCTCTCGCCAAAATCCCACACATCAATTGGCGCCGTCTGTGGGAATCCCTAATTCCCCAATACAAGTTCCCCGAACATGCAAGTGATTCTCATTGATCACCCGATGCGTTGTCGATGGAGTAGATAGGTGGTAAGATAAAATACACGACGACGAGGCCCTAGCAGACCATGAATCGATTAATAGTAGTTATGCTCCCTCTAGGCGGGGAGCAAACACAAATACTAGCCGTCTGTGGCGAATCCTTTCCGTCGACTCGTACGGAGAACCCGGTATCGTCACGTATGATATCTCGTCATCCGATAGCTCACCCAAAAGGTCCCCTGTAAGGGAAAACCGACCATTACACAAATGCAAGGTGATAAGACAATCTATCTCTAACCATCGAGATGAACATACTAAGGTTCGGCGGAGACAATCAGAGAACAAAATTCATACGAACGGACCGCTGACCAAAGCGTGATGCGGGAGAGCGTGTCAATGCCGACTTACAGAAACAAGTCGATGAGTTGAAGGCACTTCTTAAAGACATCACCCCAGTGGGCCGGTGAAGCATAACACTTTGTTGCCATTTTCAGACAGGCTAAGGCACGCAGAGATGCCTAGGGGATTTAGGATGCCTAAAATTCAAAACATTCAGTGGGATTGGGGATCCAAACAATCACGTCAATTTGATTCGTAACTCTCATTTTACAGATTAAATGACGACGAGATATCTGGAAGCGGAACTATATCGACCCTATCGGGTTAAGTCTTGAAGTGGTTCCACAAATTGCCGCTCAATTCCATAGATTGCTAGCAAGACGCAGTGGACTTGTTCATGGATAAGTTTGGGGCATCGATCATTCTTGATGCAGTAAGAGAACCTTGGAGATATAAGCACGGAGAAACTTTAAGAAGTTATGCCACTCGATTTGAGGATTTAGCTACCAACGACCAACAAGTGGCAAATAATCATTCTTTCCGCAGTTTGAGATCACGAGCCACCAAAGAAGTTAGTTTTGGAGCCACCAGGAACAAGAAATGAATTATCAAAACTGGTCATCTAATACATCAAGCTAGAGGAGATAAAACTATTATCCGAAGAGATGGCTGACGCAAGAGGTAGGGGAAAGAAATCCACCGATGAGTGGTAGAGAGGATCTCCTAAAATGGGCCGAATTTGGGAAAGGCTGTAGAAACCCAAAGATAACCTATCTTTAGAGGCCCGTCAAGTCACCTTGGCGAGGATCACGAGGGCCTCGAGAAAATATCGAATCCGTCGGTACTCATTCACGCTACTCCGGGTCTGGCGGGAGGATCATGCCTAGATGGAAAGAAAGAAGATTTTTCCGAAACGGCCAAAGATCAAAGCCCCTCCCCATCATAGGGACCTTAAAAAATATTGTGAATACGACAAAGACCATGGTCACGACACCGCCCAGGTGTCGGGTTTGAAGCGGAAGTGAAAGAAGGGGTCGGGTTAGGCGAGTTTGTAGATCAAATGGGATCCCCTCGAAGGTATAGGGAGTCACCCCCTCGGAAACATGGGAATGAGCGAAGGTAGGAAAGAGGTAATGATAATTCCCTGCGTGTGACGGTGAGAGTTGACACCATCTCAGGAGGGATAGCTGGGGGAGGAGATACCTCTAACGCTAGAAGAAGATATGCCGAGGGTTTGTCTTCTATGAGTTCCCACAACACAGCTCGACAGAGGGAAATAGAAAGCCTCAAAAGAATCGGGACAACGATCCCAAGGACTTCGAGAGCCATAAGCGAGGGATGCCCCATGAAGACTTGGAAGTGGTGGCCTTTGATGAAAGACAGCCCGATCAGTTATTAGAATAGGCACATGGTTAGGCGAAGAGCATAAGGAAGCGCTCATGACGATAAAAAGAAGTCTGGGTGTTAAGCAGGGGCCGAGGATATGCGGAGTGGACATAGAGATAACACTCCATAGGCTACACGTAGACCCATCGTGCAAACCAGTCAAGCAGAAGAAAAGAAACTTCTCGGATGACAAAAATCGGGAGATATAGAAATAGGTTGAAGAGGCATTAGCCACAAGCGATCGGGAAGCTACATTCCTCAGTGGATATGACGTGAGGGGTCATGGTAAATAAGTCAAATAACAAGTGGAGGATGTGCACAGATTTCACCAATTTGAATAAAGCTTGCCCAAAGGACAATTATTCGTTACCCTGTTTAGGAAGGCTGGTTGATGGGAGCGCTGGACACGAAGTCTTCGACTTGTTGGATGCGTCGAGAGGATACCACCAGATCCTACTTGACACGGACGACCAAGAGAAAACGGCCTTCATAACGGAATATGACCTGTACTGTTAGAGTGCCATTTGGCTTGAAGAATGTCGGGGCCACATACCAAAGGATGGTAAATTCCGTCTTCAAGAGTCAGATTGGGAAAGACATGGAGATATACGTGGATATGCTTACTCGGGATCAAAGCACAAGTTACAGCGATTTAGATTGCGGAAAGTAGTATCGGCAGATTAACGAAGCTCCAAACCTGGAGGAAATACCCGAAGTCCCAAAGTGGACATTGTATGTCGACGGAGCGAGTAATGACAAAGGGGCTGGTGCGGGGATCCTGATCCAGGGGGAAAATGGGGAGCAATTCGAATATGCCTTGCATTTCTCCTTCAAAGCGAATAACAATGAAGCCAAATATGAAACGATGGTAACTGGATTGCAAATGGCCGAAGCTTTGGATATCAACCGCTTGAAAGTGCGAGGATTCAAAACATTCATAGAATAGATGCGAGAGGATTGTGTAAATTCGGGAATGACACCTTGAAAAAGTATCACACAAGCCTTCTGTCGGTACAAAGGATTTAGTATGTGATCTTTGAGCACATCCCTCGCGCACAGAATGAGCATGCCGACCATCTTTCTCGCCTGGCGACCACCTATTTTGATGAAATGCCAAGCCATATGAAGGTAGAAGTCAGAAATGCCCCAACTTATGAAGAGGTGGTGATTATGAGAATCATGGAAGAAGAAGAGGATTGGAGAAGCCCCATCGTACGGTTCATCCTCAAGGGCGAATTTCCAAATGATGGGGTGGAAGCCCGGAAAATCAAGAGTTGAAGCTATAAGTTCCAAATGATACAAGGAGAGCTGTACAAACGCTCGCATTTAGGCCCTCTCCTGTGCGTGGCGAGGAAGACATCGACCAGGTCTACATAAGGTGCATGGAAGGAGGGGGAGTGCGTGGGCATCACATGGGAGGACAGTCCCTAGCACTCAAAATCACACCACGAGCCGGAAGGAAATGACCCACACGCATGCTTGTGAAGGAAACGGCCTATCTGTGTCAAAATGGGTGTGATTGATTGTGATTAAGTGTCCAAAAAAATGCAAGCAGTCCACTTGCTTGTGAAGGGAAATGACCACCATCACGTGTGAGTTCCGTTAAGCTCACGTAGGGGAATTGTCATGGTAGGACAAATTCTTGAAGCCTTGGTCAAATACAAAGATGCAGTATGACGGTTGACTACTTGACAAGTGGGTAGATGCTCGTGCCTATAAGAAGCGAGGGCCAAAGAGCGATGGAAGAGTTCATTTGGAAGAACATTGTCGGTCTCTTTGCAGTTCCAAAATATGTCGTTCCGATAATGGTATGCAATTTATTATTTGCAATCATAGCCAAAATGTGTCGGCGATTGTTAGAGGTCGGCCTTGATTTTGCTCCCGATATGTTATCTTGCGTTACAATGAGTGGTGGAAGTCATGAATAGAACCATTTTCATGGGAATCAAGAAAAACTTGCTTGAATCAGGGGCGAAGTGGTATGAAGAACTGGATCGCGTATTGTGGTCCTATCGAACCCACCTTCCAGTGCTACTGGCGAGACACCGTTCACCTTGGTCTATGGCGTAGAAGTGTTATCTTTAAATTATGCGTCCCAAACATCCCAAATGAGTGGATTTGAGGAGGATCAAAATAACACGGATAGAGGAACTACTGAATCTCGGTGATGAAGGAAGAGACAGAGTTATCCTCAAAATGCAAAAGTACAAGAAGGAGATGGCCAAGTTTTACAACCGAAGGGTAAAAAATAGGCAATTCGTCGCTGGAGACCTGGTGCTAAGAATGTTTAAGGCTAGCAGGGCTAAGGATGTCAACAAGCTGAATCCAAAATGGGAAGGACCCTACCGAGTTAGGAGAGTCGTAGGACCAGGAACCTACATATTGGAGGAGCTATCATGAAAAGACATCAAACACAATTGGCGTGGAATCCATCTTAAATAATATTATGTTTAAGAATGATCATGTCCCTCGACAATTTTCAAAATTAAGTCGAGGGAGAAACCTTTTGTATTTGGAATTTCATGATGATTTGAATCTATGATAAATGTTCATTCTAACCGTGTTTGATTGTAGAAAAGGTTTAAAGCTTTGTCGACCAAGGACAACGAAAATAGCCTCACTCCCTTCGCCACAGCGAAGGAAGAGTAATAGGGGCAGAAATCCCCTTAAACTAACAAGAGCAATATCAAAATCGTTTCCCTTTTCCATATAGAGGATGCGCTTGAAAAAAATAAATTCGGCGGTGTCATCGATACCGCCAGCCAGCGAAGGAAGAGTAATAAAGAGCGTGGACCCCTAAAAAACTATAATTAAATTCCTACCGACTAAAATGAGGCAATAGTTAAAAGTGACCAAGTCATTTTAAGCTAAACTCCAAGCGTGAGAAAAAGAAGCGATCATTAATCGTAGCCCTTTCGAGGCGGTTGGGGGATCCTAATTGGATCTTCCTTTCCTGTCCAGATAGTCAAAATCAGACGTTTTAGAATTATAAAACCTGCCAAGTATGGCGATAAATGAGTAGTATAAAACATGATTTAAGCATACTTTACACATACTCGCGAGGGGGCAAAGGATATGATAAACGTCGAAGTCGTATAGATAAAAGAAAGAATGATAATTGAAAGAAAGAGAGAAGATAAAGAAAAAAAATGCATATGTACATATATATGCTACCAAAGATAGTGCGTTCCTATTAGAAACAAATAGTTATACAAACTAATGCACCTGCACTACAAAAAGGGCCCAAGCTATTACAAAAGAAGACTATAAAGATAAGGGCCTAAGACTCATCGCCGGCTTCATCTTCGCTGGCATCACTTCCAGACTCATCATCGCTATCGGCGGGTTCTCACTCGGGTAGTTAAGTCAAAAGACTAACCATGTAGTCCTCGCCCAAGGATGTGACGAAGTTGGTGAAGTGGGAAGAGATGCTCGGATAGTCTGTCGCCACCCTCTGGCAGAAGGATCTAAGGAGAGTCGCTGTGTCACCCTTGACAAGTACACGATACTCCTCGCTCCATTTAAACCTTTCAACAGAGTTATCCAGTGCCTTCTGAAGGTCCCGAAGTTGGTTCTCCATCACACCAACCTTGTCATTAAAAGCCTTCACCAGCGATTGAGCCTCGGTGAGGTGAAGGTTGTACTCATTGACCTCCGCATGAAGCTCTCGGATGTGCTTCTTTAGCATGTCTCCACCGCTTTATAAATTTGAGTCCTACCAGCGTCGGCCGATGGAATTCTCACGTTCCTAATCTTCACACGCCGTCTAAATAGCACTCATCTCTTTACGGAGGCTAGAGAAGCCTTCAATTGAACTACCTCCTCGTCACGATGTGAAGAATTGTTTAGCCGAAGGGATAAGGCATAAGCCACTTCGGTAGCCTAAAAAGAGGTCAGAAGAAAAAGAGATAAGCAAGAGTAAAAAAGAAACTAAGAGAAACGAGGGAGAAAGCTCAAAGTACCTTGATTTGATGGTAAGAGAAGTGATCGAAGAGATTTAAAGGTTGAGTTCTGAGAACCCCCAAGACGGAAGGCCTCAACATGCAGTTCTTCAACATCTCCGCTGTGAGGGAGGCGGTCGGTTTTAGATACTATTTATCCTTAGTGATCTGCTTGAGCCAGGAGAGTATAGAGCGGATCCACAAGAAGGGTGATTGTTTTCAAAACCTTTCTCTCTATCGGCCCATGAAGCTAGACCCTCGGAGGCCCTCGATGATTCCTTAGTAAAGTTCCATGAAGGAACCATATGAATATCATCAAGGGAAGGAGGTGCCTCGTAAAGAGGATGGAGTTCGAGGGCTTTGAGATTAACCGCCCGGCAGATCGGCCCGGCATGGGAGTAGGAAGAAGAGGCGAGGACCTTCCTTCAGGACCCATTGATTGATCACTTATACCCCCAACAGGGGGTTGGAGCGACTGAAGATGAAGGAGATTCGGGGCGACATCTCGCCAGTCGATTCACCGATATAACACACAAATAACTCACTTGATTGGGGAGTTGTGGCTTTCCCATCTTTCGCCATCGAGAGAAAGGTCGTGAAAACCAAACAAGAAAGTTAGGAACACAAGAATTTAAGAATAAAATGGATTGAATCGAAAGAAGGAAGAAAGTACCTAACTTTCGATATCACAGAAAGTTGTCAATGCCCTTGATAGCCGGGCACCACGACAAGGGCATTTAGTGCATAAAAGATGTCTGAATGCGAGGATTTCGAAACCCTTCCTCTAACCTCTTTAACCTGGACTCGTCCGGCATCATATGAGGAACGATACTTGTGCCATCGATTGGAAGCTTTGCTCGGGCTTCCGTGGTAAAGCATATTCCTCGCTTATGAGTGACTATTTAAATGAATTAGTAACCCCATGTGAGCTACATTGAATATCCCCTCTTGAGCAGTCGGCAAGCAGACCACTCCCACGGAAGAAAAATTACACTTGAAAAGGCATCGAGGTCGCCCGACGGGGTCCCAATTGGTTGGGGCCACGCGATCGATGGAAGTATCGGAAGCGATGTTGATGAAGGAGGAAGCACGGAGGCGAAGGCCATAATTGAGAAACTCCCAACATATTGGAGTATATCCCTTCTCCATCGGGTCCCCTTTATTAGCGGCGGGGTTGACCAATGGGGCATCGATAGTCTCATTAGCCAAAGGGAATCCTTGCTTCACCCGTCTACATCCAATAATGCTTTCGCGGATGTGTATGAGATGCCCCGAGGCCACAACACTGGTCACCGTGACCTTCCTAAAACCTTCAAGGGTTTGAGACACCCTCGCCCCTTTTTTCTTAGACGGCTCTGCTTTGTAGTAGGAGGCTGCGGCTGAGGCCTTTTGGTTGTGCGCCCTCTTTCTTTTTTGAGACCCAGTTGGCCTCAAGCGCCCGCTACCCCTCCCTTGACGCTCCAGTGATTTCAGTGATAGCGTCCGTTATTACCGAGGCATCAAAAGTCTCTGCCTCTTCGTTATCCCTTCCACTAGAGGGAGGGGTTGGGCGGTTTCCGATGCCGAATTCCTGTGTATGATTATCAACATTAGATGGGTCCGGCACTACCACGATTCACCTATATGAATAATGAACAAGTGGGGAAGAAAAAGGGGAAAACGGGACTTTTCCCTCTAAAAGATAAGAACCTCCCATGGAGCCAACAAGTCGAGCAAGATGTACCTCTCGAGAAGAGAATGCTGCAGGCCGGTTCGAAATTTCTTATTTGGTGAAACGGCGGCATCGTTGGGGGTCTTTTAGCCATGAGGAGAGTGAAGTTGTGGTAGGGGAGAGAGTAAAGAGGAAGATAAGGGAAGGGGATTTCTGAAAATAGCAACAAGTGAGAAGTAAGAATTGGAAAAGTGAAGAGAGAGAGAAAAGGATTTTTACCTTTTATAGGAAAATATGATTGTCCTTTAGGATTCTGTGGCCACTCAGATGGGAAGGTGTGCCTAATAAGTTCATTCAACACTTTATTCTCATGTGCAATTTCAAAAAATGGCGGCATCATTATAATAGTGTTAAAGGGGCAATTGATATAAATATAATTTATGGACCCCAAGACAAAAAGAATGTCCATAAAGGCTCAATTAATGTTACACCCAAAAGCCTCAATTTGGGAGAAAGGGACTTTTCTAACAAGGAGATGTTGACACTTGTCATCATCTCCTTCATCAAGGTTCTTGGAAATCCTCTATAAATACACACCATTCTTTAGATTTATGAGGTAAGGTTTAACCCTATTTCCTTAAGTTATTCTCTTGGACAATTACTGACTTTGTCATGAGTAAGCTGCGATCGACCGGTCATGGTCTAGGTACGGGCTTCGTCGACCCCAGCGATGGACAAAAAACATAACCCTCAAGATAGACCAGAGTTACTACAAAGCCGATGCCCTCGGTCACTTTGGAATGACCCGAAAGCGCTATAAACGCCCACTAAAGAACAAATCATGACACCAGAAACTCTCGCATGACACCCCTCGGCCCGAGAGGGCTCATTATGTGACCCTCTCTCCTCGCGAGAATCTTCGCCCCGGGAGGGGATGTGGGTAGAAGGCAGCCAATCCCGTCAGTAGGCCTTCGCCAAAATCCAGCATGTCATGTGGAAGATGAGAATGGACTTTCACACAACCCAACATACCAAAGTCCATGCTTATCAATTTCAGTGTCTCAAGATTCTAAATCGCGCAAGCAAACTAGACGGATCACTATACCCAATCAGCTGGAAGCCTCAACGAGTTCCGACCAGCAGGGTGACAAACTTTTCGAGACACATTCTAGATTACACTCAAAGGCTTGAGAACCTTGATATAACTTTTCGCAATATCCAATAAACGAAAATAAAATTTGCACAAACTCTCACCCTCTTCATCTTAATCCCTCAACGACGACAATTTACACTTAGAGAAATCTAGAGAAATTTCCATTATTGATAAGTTAATGGCGTGCCGAATCCACGTTTGGACATATGATTTGTGTTGGTGAAAATTGGTGTAGCCAAAAGTTAAGTGGAATTTGATGAAGGGAATGGGTTTGCGGGAATGGGAGGAGCGGGGGTTGGGTTGCGTGGAACGAGAATAGTATTGGAGGATGTTGAAGTTGAGGGTGGGTAGATTGAGAGGTTGTGGAATTTATGGGAGATGAGTGATGTTTGAATTGCTTTTAGGATGTAGAGGAATGAGAGGATGTCTTTGGAGAGTTGCTTAAGGGATTTCGTGTATGAGTCGTGGAGGCACTCTGGCGCCCTAGATTATGCATGGACTCGACTACTCTACTATTGAGGTTTAGGGCAAATTTGGTTCAAATAACCTAGTTAAGCTTTTGAGTGAAAATAACATGGGTATGAGAGTGAGCTATTATACACAAAGCCTTAGAAATAGTGTTTGGTTGGGGTGAAATGATTATTTGCCCCTATTTTAAATGTAGTAATTGAAAGTTATATTTAGAGGCAAAATAATCATTTTACTACTAAAATACTATTTGGATAATGTGTAGATGTTGTTGGGTGGAGTTGATGGAGAGGTCGGAGGTGAATTACGAGTGCCGCGTGCCTGCTACTTTATGTCATTTTTAGTTAAAATTGAACCTTTTCTCATTCGATTAGTTGATGATTTTTCAATCAATGGCGATACTTTGATACATTCTATTTATACAATTTGACTCGTAGTGCTATAAATATAATGTGATGGTATCTTTTTCCATAAGGCTTTTGGGCGATGAGAATCATGGGCGTGCCTAATGTACAAATCGAATCTTACTTGAAGATGTTTGGTGTGGATCGGACCGAGCATATGGTACCCGGTCCCTTTCTCTTTTCGAGGCCTTTGCTCTTGGCTTGAGGAGGTATTAATTAAGGTCCGAGTCTGGGGAACCGCCCATTTACTTGACAGTCGTGATTCCGAGTTGAGAAGTAGCTCACGCTCCGTGTCTTCGTTCTCGAGAAGATAGGCGAGGGCATTCGGTGTACCTAGACCACAACCGAAGTCGATCGCAGCCACTCAATACTTAAGTTAGTTCAAGGTTTTGAGAAGAGCAAAGTAGTAATAATTGAGATAAGCGTTACTCAAAATGGTAGTTTATGAAAGGGTATTTATAAAATTCCAAGGCGTAGGGCTTCGAGGATGACAACTAAGCGGCATCCAACATTTACCAAGCACTTAAACTTGCACGGATCATCTTATGTGGGATGGGCTTCACCAAAATATCTTTATGTTATATCGGTTGCCCTTTAATTCATTTGCCTATTCATCGTTATTTTTCAAATGGTAATAGAGATATAAAGGGATTAAATACAACTTGCAACACTTGATTCTCTCTTTATGGTCAGGGAAACCTAAAGAGCAATCATATCAACTCTTTATATAAAAGCTCTTAGCGAGTTCGAACGTGTTTAGTAATTTGACCGATAGCGGTGACCATTTTTCTCAATTTTGAGTTCACAGCTTGATTTTTCCATACCTAATCTCGCTCTTCCTTCTCTTTCTAATGATTTCTTCCATCAAGATAGCTACGGCGTTAGCAAAATTGTCCCAATTGGACCAATCTGGCCATGCGCGCCCCCGAATAATTAAGCGTTTTGAGTTGAGGAGATCGCTGGTTAAACCCTTGGATGGTTGTCTTTTACTCGCCTCATTCCTCTTGTAGGTGAATTATTACTTTATTGACATTCTCCATTCTTAATATTTTGGGTTTCTAGAAATTTATATAATTTTGATAATTTATTCACTAATTTTTTTTTGTTTAGGGTTTCTATCGATAAGATTGTTTTTAGTAGCTTAACTAATTAATTGGGTAATGAATTATTTGCAATTTTTCTTGAAGGTACTTCATTTGGATATTCACTTGCATGTTCTTTTTATATATAAATTGAAGTTAATCTACCTATCAATAAACATCATCGATTTATTATTACCATAATTGTTGGGTTTTTAAAATATATATTGAATTTTTTTTCTTGAAAATAATTGCTTTTCATTTTTAATTTGGTGGATCCATCACTCCATTAATTGGTGTACATGTTTGATGCATCAGGGTTTTGCTATTACTTGATGCTCTTCTTGAGCTTAATGTTTTGAAGCATAATTCTTTGTTTACCAATAATTTTTTGGATAAATGATTAACTTGTCCTAAAGAGTATGTTTGTACTTGGATATACATTAGGTTCATTGTTCATTAATTCTTTATATTTTTAATTAAAATAAATATGTTATTTCATTAGTGATCCTTTCAAGGTTTGCCTTTTCGAAGTTATGAAGGTAGGTCGTTATCTATGACATCCTAATCTCGAAGCCATGCATTATTGTATTGTATCTATGTCTACAAAGATAAGCCTAGTGTTATGATAGGCCATGTATATAATACTTTGGAATGTGTGATTGTTTAGCATATTGTTGTAGTTACCTTGAAGGTAATTGGAGTGTCCTTTTGATTTCTTAAATTGGCAAATAAAAATGTGTCCTTTTGATTTTATTGAAGGTAAGCGGAAGAGTATTTGTTGATGTCATTGTTCAAAATCAATGATTATTGCTTTCATTTTATTATATACATTGCGATAATTGCTATAACAATTCATTTTGCTAGGTAGGTTAAATGTGATTACATAAGCGGAAAGTTAACTTTATAGTAAGTGCGATTACTAGTCAGTTATAATGCAGTGGATTTCCATATTTTCTAGATACATGCATGCCGTTATAATAATATTAATGGTCAATTATATTATTATCTATTTGCTATCTGACCTAGAAGGTCGGCGCCGCATCTGATGACGTTGAGTTATATTTAATGTATGAAATTAAAGCGCACTTGCTAGTCGAGAAGTTGATTGTAATCAGCGAGGATTCCCTAGTGGGATAATTCTACGTTACAGTGATGTAAAATAAATTGGATGATGAGCTCGAATTAATTATTTCGTTAGTTGATTAATTAGCAGTAATTTGAAATTGTTTTGAGAATTAAACTTGATAAGATTAGTGCTTGAGGTTGGTTTTCTTAATGATTTTTATTTAATTGACTTGTTAGTCAATTTAAATAACAAAGATAAATATTAATGAGTTGTTCATTTTTTGATGGCTTGTTAAGACTAATTAAATAAATGGGATTTTAGCAATAGTATAGCTCGTTTGTGCAAGAGGAATTAGGTTTTTATACTTGAGCTCTATAAATATAAGACTTTACATGAAAAATACTAAACAACTAAAAACTAAATCCCCACTGAGAAACTAAAATTAAAACCTAGCTCGTTTACTAGAAAATTCGGCTCCCACTTCCTTTAAGGAGGAGGCGAATTTGTTAAAGGAAAAACAAGTTGTGTTTTGTTCTTGATTCATCAATATGATTAAGTTCTGTGACTCAAATGTGAGATTGACCCACTTACATTATGGATTAACTAAATTTTCTTAGATCTTGAAGATTTGAATTAACTTTGTTAAAGGCTTGGGGAAAGATTGGTTATTGTAGTCTTACAACGTCGGCTATAAGTGTTCTATTATTCTACAATTTAGATCTAAAATATATGAATTTAAAGTGATCTGATATTAATATATATATATATATATATATATATATATATATATATATATATATTTAATTTTTCAAGTTATGCATATAAAAATTCCATCATTGGCATGAGGATCACAGCAGTTTTATATATTTTGATCTAGATCTATTAAACATGTATTGTTTAATTGTTCATTAATAACCGGATTAATTTTATGTGATAAAATTTGTATAAATTCGGCCATGGTAATTAGAATGAATATTTTTCTGTTTGTTTATGTTACTTTACCTTTATATAAATTGCTTAGATGTGAATTAGCAACATAATTAGTTTATGTTATGTGTTTTGTAAAGCAATAAAATAAAAGTATTTAATCGTGTGTATTAAATGTTGAATTTGACAAAACCTATATTTTCATAGATGCTCCATATAAAATTAGGGTTATTCACAATTTGTTCCAAATTATTTGAATTTTAATCCACAAAACAATTTTGGAAATTAATTATTTTAAATTTTAAAACATGAATAAATTGAAATGTGGAAAGGATTTTTTGCAAAATTCCTTGAATTTTCAAAATTTATTTTTTGTTCGGAGAATCTAAATTTCAAAAATCTAGTAATTTTATTAAGTTTATGTCATTCAAATCAATTTTGAAAAAGAGATTAAATTAAACCAAAAATCTAAGAAAGCGCGAAGTGGCCTTCAAAATGAGGTGGCGCGTATGGTTATCATGGTCGAGTGGTGGTGAGTCGAACATGGCCGATGAGAGTTAGTAGAAGCTAGGGTTTAGTTTAAAAATTCTCACATTAACTAAAATTCTATTTAATTAAATTTTCTATTTTGTAATTTTAATTTTTTATTTTAATGCGCTCCAAATAAATCATTATTTGAGTATGGAAATATATTTTCATGATTTTAATGATTTGAAGTGATTAAAACTTTCCCTTTTTAGTTATTACGCTTTTAATATTAATTAAAGTATTTGGTAAATTAGATATAGCATTAAAACTAAAATAAAATATATACTTTACATGGAATAATTATTTAAATATAATTATACAACATACAAAAATGATAATTTAATTTATCTATTCTATAAATAGTATTAATCATAAAGTATATTTATTTTAACATGGATTATTTGATGAATAAATTTTCTATTTTCATTTAATATATGTATAAATTCATGCTATATGATTTAATTTCTTGGATATATATATTGTAATGGGAAGGAAAATGAGATATATTGATATGACCTAATTTTATATTTTATTTAAATAAGGTAGGCGAACCGTTTATTCATTGTAAACGACCAGTTGAGTCGTATTTATTTATTTTATTTACTTACATTTTGTATAAGTGTTGTTATAGGGCCTTTTACACTTTGTATAAGTATTGTAATAGGTCCTTATTTTAGGGTCATATTATATATCTCCTGAATGTGTATTATTTACTTTATTTTTCATGATGTGCATATTAATTGAGTATGTTTTGTTATACATGTTAAATAATAATCAAATAATATTAGCTTTTCATTAAATTTAAGCAAAATGTCGAAGCCAATTTAAAGTTGTGCAACTTATCATTGCTACCGCGCATCTGTGATGACGAGATTGTACTAGTGTCATGATAGGTATGACAATGGATCATGTTAAAATGACTTCTACTAACGTTGTGGTCTTTCAGATGATCATTCCAAAGTAATGTATTGGTTTTAATTGTGGTAAAGCAATTGGTGATTTCCACTAACGTTGTGGTGTGATGTCTGTGCTCCGGGTAACACCCTGTTAGGAGTGTTAGTGACCCGGGGGATTTTGTAGTAAAACTGGTACACAATTGGTTAGTTAACCTACCATTGTGTTGGGATTCAAAATGTATGCAGTGTAGCCGTTTGGATTCCAACCACAACGGATCTTGGATACTTGTATATTTTGTGAGATTTGAAGTACGCATATAATATTTACAAGTTATTTGTAATATGTTTGTTTTTGAACTATACTATTTGTAATAGCATATTTTCTATTATGGTTGGCACACTACATTTACCTATTTATTCATCGATAACTGGGCAAATAAAACATAACATTATTATGTGAAATAAAAAAAGCTAAGGAGAAATCCATAAGACTTGTGGCAATATAGTGTTATCCATCTTGGGCATTTTTCACTAATCAAGTAGAAGATGGCTATGTACTAATAAAGAACAAGTAGTAAAGAAGATGGTTTGATTTAATCATATGGAAATATAGTGATATGATTGAGAGATAATCGAAATTTTTTGATCTCATTCGAAGAGGAGTGGTAATGCTATGAAGACTAATATGTTATATTGTCTCTTAGCCACCATACAAGTTTTAAATAATTGGTTTAATCTCTTTTATAACTAAATAAGAACACTATTGAATGATCTTGAATGTTGTGTATCTACATTTCAAGACATGTCATTGGTATTTAGTTTCATCAACAAGATGAACCACATTCGTAGATTGTGATGAAGCATAGAAAGCAATGGTTTGTATAACGAGACAAGCAATATTATGCCATTTAGTTTGCCCGTCACTTTTAAAGGGCTATGGATTTGAAGTTCATGATTAATTTCATCATTTCAAACATTAGGTACCGAAAGAAGAATATTCAATAACACTTAAGAAATAGAAAGAGAGGTTTGATAAATCCTCATATCTCAAATGATTTGCTATCAAAATCGTAAATATCGTATGGCTAAACTACTAGTTTCTTGAATCTTGTTTTGACTTCATGGTTTTGAATAATGATTATGGGCAGTATAATGAGCGAGGAGACAAATCACAAGAAAGACAATTGAGCTCTTGTGTAATGATAGGTGACTACATTATAAAGTACAGAGTTTAAATCCTCACGGGCCGAATTAAAATTTCAAACTATTTTTCTTTGGACTATAGGTAGAAGTGGATGTCATATTTAATATGGACACTACACATATTTTCTAAATATATATTAGGTGATTCGATTCAGGGGAATATCATTTTATTCTTCTTCTCAAAAGACATGATATTTTGAATAACAAACAATTGAGTGATACTTGTAAAAATGACTTTAACAAGACTTGATTTCAATCTTATAGAGATAAACTGAATCAACTCCTACTAGACTTAGTGGGAGGTTCGTTTAATCTTGTTTTAGTTTGTATGTTCACATACAAGTTGATTGATTGAATGATATATATCAGAATTGATATGACTATGGGGAGGACCATATAAGTTATATCAAGTTTTGAATTAAATATCATTGACATGAGTAATGTATTATCCAAGGAATGAGACATCATTCTGATCTTAAAGGTGTACTTGATAAGATAAGTAAGTAAAGAATTGTGTTTAATGAAGTTAAAAGAAAGCGTAATGGATGAAATATTTCGATTTTGAATACGAAAAATTTTCATTCTACTTTAGATGTGTCACTAGTTGGTATTTACAAGTAAGAGGTAATGTTGATATGGACAGAGCACAGTATGGAATAAATTCACATATCAAAGTTTGTTTGCACATATATTTAAAATTACGTTTATTCGCCCTCATTGTGAGACAACTTAAAGGGTATGTTTGATGAGCAAACTTTGAAAAAATTAGTATGGACAAGTTAATGTTATGTCATTTCAAAGAAATTGATAATTTGTCTGGCCGAGGGAGTCTAATGTTGAGATTATGTCATAAATGTACATAATTAGAAGGAAATTGGTATTTATTTCAAAATCTACTATAGAATTATATTTGTATGTATAGTATCTTCATTATGAAGCATAAAGTGGAAATAAATATATGAATTGAATGTATTCCAATTGCACCAATTAGGAGACGCCAATCCGGTGTTAAGAACCGCCGGTTATACTCCGGGGAATATTTATTGTAATAATTTCTAATGCGATTTACTAACGCCTAATGTAAAAGAGAGATAGATGATGATATTAATAAATCCTACTCTAATAAATGGCTGAGATTAGTTTCAAGTGAAATAAGTGGAATACATGAGTTAAGTACACCAAGCTTTTCCGATTTACTTGAGATTGTGATTCATTAGAAGTAAGAGAAATGTGTTTCCATTAAATGAACATATAGTCATAAATGAATCAAACAACTGGTTTTGACCATGTTGACTATGCGTAATATCTATTTCAAACTTTTCCTTATTGATTGCCAGTATTTGTAGCATTGTGTGTGTTTAAGAAATAGTGAATCAAAGAATGTTCCTAAGTGACTGATGCGGTGATGATGGATGGCTGACATTGTTATTGGAGAGTCATATCTCAAGCGAGAACAAGAGAAAGATTATACTATCAATATCCAAGTTGCAAACTTGAGATCTGATATAATGGAGTTAGAATATTCATCTTAATATTTGATTGAATCAAAAGGGAATTAGAAGATGAACACCGCGAGTTCCATAAGGTTGAGAGTGGGGCTTGTACATAATGTTTTATACATTGAGTACTAAAGGAATAATATTACAGCATGAAATGTAATAAAGTAATTGATTCTTGTACATATATGGCCCAAATTATATATATGCTTGACATATGGTATATTAGTCACAAGATATGTAAAGCAAAATTTACATTTGATTGTTAAGCTATAGTGTGTCATGAAGCTTAAAGGGGATTAAAATGATTCGCGTATGCCATGCTCGGGATCATGTGTTATATCACGACCATGGCATAGGGGCGATTCAAGTAATATTAGAATTATGGGGTTTTTACTAAAAGGTATTCACGAGGATTGAAATACGCTTTGTAGTAACTTTAAAAGAATAAGTAACTATAGTTATAGGAAATGGATGGGTGTGTTGATAACTACGGAAGCTGAATATGAAATAGTGTCATGGGCCAGTTGTCCTATGTGGGAACACTATTAGCCCAATAATTTATTAATGGGGGTTGAGTCTAGTATACTGAAAGTAAACTAAAAATCTTGAACCCTGATATTACAACTTGACCGGTCAATTTGTGTTGTTGGTAATGTTATTAGAAAAATATGCATTTTATGAGATAGATGTGTTTAACTGCTTTTGAATTATGTTGTAAAACTGCTCGATTAGTTAACCGAGGAAATGGCTAACTACCATAAACAAGGTCTTGTCCTTGACTAAATTAAGGCATTTGAGGTGTAAAGTGGATATTTGAGGAAGAAGCCGGGACTCGGATAGTAATTCCCGCGGGTTCAAAGGCGAGAGAGCTTGTGGCAAAGGCAAGCAGGATAATCTTAGTCGTGTGGGATTCCATGGTTGAGGGCCGGCGGATGGATGCTTAAAAGGAGACTACTTGTAAGTATGCTTTACGGTTAATGGCGTGATTGTAATCATTGCCTTTCGGCTTTGTATGTCCTAAAGGACCTAAGAGTTTACGTCAGAAGCTTAAAGGATCGCATTAACTGGACCTAAAAAGCGGCGAGAGCATCTCGATTGATATTTCCTTTTAGATTCAATCAAAGTTTGATTTCATGAGATCAAAGAAGAAGCGAGCGATCACGAGGTTTGAGTGATGGGAGCCTAGTTCACTTAGTTTCTGGAATAAGTTAAGCAATTGATTGAATAAGTTAGTTCTTGTCTTATAATTTGATTGTTAACTACATAACATGGATGCATAATTCATTCAGCCTTATTAATCATTTATTAGTCCATGGATGGTTGGAAATAATGAAATCTCGAGGCAGTTTGTAGTTTCTAGAGAGGCAACCTGTGAGCGTTGACAAGAGAACCTCTTGAAGTCTAGAAATGTAAGATAGCCATTTTCTATGGTCAGATGCTGATGGTTTTTGGGCAACTAGCATTTGATGACCAACATAGTGATTGATTGATGATCAATTTTCTTCGATCGTGAGGTTTTCTAAGTCTAATCAATCTTATGGGGTACATCGGTTGTATAAGCGAGAATTTAGTTTGGCCAGTGCAAAATCATAGAAGATTGTATATATACGTAGCAGCAACCCGTTAAAAAAAAATTAATTTTTCGGTCGGTGGGACCGGGGGATAGTATAATTAATTTCGATGATAATATTATTTAAATAGAATTTTTTTTTTGGCAGTGCATTTTATAATTTATTAGTTTTTTGCCATGGAGAATTTTATCTTTGGAATGGGTTAAAAATTTCAAATCATTAAAGCGGAGAAATTAAGCAAAGCGAGAGCGGGACTCGAGTTTTTAAATATCTAGTAAATTAACTGTCTCTTCCAGCATCGTCATTATCGAACAACCGTCGTCTTTTTCGTGGTTTTGGTAAAATATTAAACTTTCTCACCAAAAATTTCACATTTTTCCATTTCTGCCGATTGTAAGCTCCAAACTCGAGATGCAGTTGTAGAATATTGTTTACGTCACATTTCTCTTGAGGTTAAGGTGAGAGATTTGAGTCTTTCGAGGATGTTTCTTGGGTTTTTTGACATAGTTGACTTTTCCATAATTAGTTTATGATAAATTTTAGTTGGTTATGGGTTACGTGGCGTATATAAGTGATGAATTAAATTGATTTAGAGATCGTTTGAGAGGACGTTATGAGTCGAGTTGACTTTAGGTTTTTCGGTTGACTTTTTATATGGATATTGTTATGAGACTTTAAATGTGTAGGAGGTTATGTTGGGACCTTATTATAGTTGTTTTGATGTTAAATTGGTGATTTAAAATTGATTAAAGGGTGATTATGTTGAAAGTGTTAATTCGATTTGAAGTATAATTGATATTTCGGAGTATAGATTGTTAATTATGGACTTGATGATTAGTTAAGAATGACTTTATAAGTACGATTTATGGCTGAGAAAGTGATAAGATGGAATTTAGCGGGGGAATCGATTGGAGTTGTGTCAAATGGGATTATAATTCGATAGTTTATAAAATTAAGTATTTATTTGTTTAGAGATAGTTCCCAAGAGTTGGTTATATCTTAGAGGCCTTGGTATAGTAGTGGAGTCTTGATTATACTTTAGATTGTTGTTTTGGGCGTTGATCGTGGAAAGAGGCGGTTACCTTGATTGTTTTATTTGAAGGTTTTGCGGTAGCTAAGCGGAGGTGAGATCTTATCTCTAGCGGGTGTTACTTCACGTGCCCCACTTTAAATTGTGTGAACATGTTGGTGATATGATTATGTGAGAATGATATATATGTTATTATGATGTGATTATGTGAGGAATGATATACATGTTATCGTGTTATGAGTGCATTGAGAATGACATACATGTAATTGTTATATGATTTATGTGATTGTGTTTGTGATTGAGTATGATTATTAGATGTTTAAGCGTATTGTCACAATATCTTTTGTTTGGAGTAAGAGTAGGTTGTTTGGGTTATACGTAAGGTTTGAGGCGCTTGAGTATCGGGGGTGACCTATGGATTGGGATGACTAGAGGTTAAGATTTGACTCTCATTCCTTGAGAGGGATATGTGGCTATTGGCCTTATACTTAGTGTATAAGTGCGGTGTGCCACTTATACTTAGTGTATAAGTGCGATTGTGCACTTATACTTAATTAATATAGAAGCGGTGTGCCTTATACTTAGTGTATAAGGCCCGGTGTGCACTTGTACTTTAGTGTAGCCAAGGTGTGATGTGCCTTATGCTTTGTGTATAAGTGCGGTGTACTTATACTTTGTATATAAGTGCGGTTTTGGCCGCTATCTTTGGGTATAAGTGCGGGGTGGAGATTATTGATTAGTCCGTTCCTGCGGTGAGGCCAGTTGAGTATATCTAACGCGTTAGAGGGGTGGTATCTTTGGTGGGGATGAGAGATGGGAGGTTTGATGACTAGGTTTGAGTGGAACAGTCTGCTTGATGTCTTTACAGAATTGTGTGTTTCTTTGAAACCTACACATGGATATCTACGTGTATTATGTATGAGACTTTCCTTTTGGGATTCACGATTAATGACACGATTAGATGATCCACGGATATATGTATTTCGTTTCATGTGGCTGTCATTTATATTTACTTGTCTCGTTCAGCATGGTGGAGTTCACCCATACAAGTTTCCGCTAAGCCTGTGGCTTACGCACCGCGTTGGGGCGGCGTTCGTTTGGCGAGGTTGACGGGCGATTGTGAGCCAAGAGGCTGTTGAGAGTTTTTGTTTCGGTGGCTAGGTGAGCATCGGGTGGCGAGAGGATCCTCAACTGTCTGATTTTTGATGTGTGTCAGTATTTTGATTGTTATTTTTCCTTTTGAAACTTTAGCCTTGTGGTACATTGTCATTTGTATTCGGGGATTTAGTAATAGCACTTTATGCGTCTTTTGTAGCCTTGCTTGGCGTTACTTTATTTTGGGATATGTTGTTATTGTATATATATATGGGTTGGTCGTTCACGATGCTCGGTGATGGATTATAAATTTTAAAAGCTGTTTTGATTAGAAACTTAATTGTGATCACATTTTTGGATGAAGCAATTGTGTTTTAAGCGAGTCGTCCGTGGTTTGGTGACTACGGTGTTAGGATTTTAATGACTACTTTCGGGCGGCCGACTTGGGTAGGTCATTCTGATCTGTGTCTATGAATTTTGCTTAGAACTATTGAAGTTTAGCAATTCTTAGACCTGCATATATAACTATCTATGTTATATGAGTTGTGTGCTTTGACTATGTCAAGCGTACGCCTTTAAGCAGGGGGATCATGCTTGGCATATGTTAGGCTTGATAAGTAGTAGTAGAGATTGATATATTATAGGAAATTTATCCATTCTTGATATACGAAGGGTAGATCTCGGGCGTCTCAGTCGCTGGCTGATTGTAGCGCCCGTCGTTGTCGGTTTATCGGTATGGTTCCATAGTTCGAATAAAGAGAGTCATGAGTGATTCATGGCCAGCACGTATGTAGTTGCTTTGTGACTAAAGATTCTTAAATGAAAGGAATTGTTAAGTAATCGTCAAGGGCAAGTGGGAGTGTTGGAAATCGATACTTATTGGTTTCATTTATTTTGCCATTAAGGCAATTGTTGTAACCATTCATTTACCACTATAGTTAAATGTGATTACATAAAGAGAACATTCAATAATAATAATTGTACTTACTAGATTTGGAGTTCTCATGATAATACCGAATTATGCGGTGCTAGATCACATGCATAATCGTTATGATGATAATAATGGTTAATTATATTATTATACAATTTGCTATTACTCCCGAGCCTAGAAAGAATCGCGCACATGTCTGAGACGTTGAGTTATATTTCATGTATGAAATAAAACAACACACTAAATTGAGGGATTGATTGTAATCAACTTGAATATTAAATGATGGAAATTTTACATTGATAATGTAAAATATAAATAGAGATAAACCGAATTGAATTAACTAGTCATTTCATTAATTTAATAGTTAGTTGAACTTGTTAGTTACTTATTAATAATTTGTTAGTGTTTAATTTGTAACTATGTGCATGGCA